>OX442431.1:3717549-3800883 GCA_949361645.1 Spongilla lacustris | reverse complement strand
GGAACTTCTTATATCATATTTTCCAAAGGTAAAGGATTTGCAAACCACAAAAGGAGTGGATCTTGAACCTTTGACAACACCAGAAGTATTGAAACAGTAAAGGTACCTATAAAGTACCATTGCAGTGGTACCTTGATTTGCTAAATGTATATGAGTCTCCTCACAATGTATAAGCTTGATAATGTACACCCTGTAAATGTGCATGTATTTATAGATGGATGTTTGTCACACTTTTGGGTACAGTTTTCCTGACTAACTACACACTAAGGTCATCATTAGTATATACGAGTAGCTACATGATTTATGAACCATTGAAAGGAGGGGATGACAAAAGCACTGATGCGATAAATATATGCTTGCATAATTTCATTTTTGTAATGACGGCATTATTATTTGACAGCTCTAGCACTTATAGTCATGAAAGGAGGCCCTTATTTGTGAACAATATAATTAGACAAAGTCTATTTATTTACCTTATGATCTTAGGGAGATGTATCTGAAGAGAAGGTGAATGTGATTTCAGTTGTGATTGATTTGAGCTTTTGACTTAGAAATTCAGGAGGACATCATGATTCTGTGCATGTGCACCTGCAAACAAGGGATATATGTGTAGATGGGCTATATAATTATATATATATATAATTATATATATATATAATAATATTATAATATATATATAATTATATGTAGCTGAGTTTACAAATCACTGAGATTCTTGCAACAGCAATGTGAATAGAAACACTATTAAAATTTGTATAGACAGAACATTAGCACCAGTAGTAATAACAGCCTGCACTAGCAGTAATTTCAAGAGTGCAGGAAAGCTAACTATGAAGCAGCTAGCATCTTTGGCACATGAAAAGAAAGAACATACTCATATTAGTATGTTCTGCATTGTGCTACAAATATGCTGTTTGAATTTCTTTTCTTTTTTTTTCGGAGGAAACTGAAAAATTTAAATAGTTACAAGTGAAACATGGCCTGGCAATTGCATCCCTATTTTCCATAAAGGCTCCACTTGTGGAGTCTTTGGTACAGAATGAGCACATACTCGACACTCTGGCAGAACGCTGTTCATAAGTCAGAAAAGGGCATGATAAGTATGCAGAATACTTTAATGACTGAAATCAACCTGTTTAATTTATATCATTATTAGAAGAGTGAACTGTGTGCAAGCAAAATACCTGAAGAAGGTAAACCAAATACAGTGGAACCTTTGGGCCAAAAATAAATGACCATTGCAGACACATGTGCACACATGACTTTAGTTATGTGGCACATACGCAGAAGTCAGCTGACAATTAATCATGATACTCATGACTTTAGTTGTGTGGCCCCCAGTATGCAGAGGTGACAGAAGCGATAAATATGAGTATTTTCAAGTGAAGGAAATTTCATCATCTTCAATAAAAGCAGCCCTCAAGCCTTTATTGTCTGCAAAGGAGTGTCAGAAGTTTATTGACTTCCTCAAGTAGAGGCCATGAAGCCTATAGCAACAATCCTTCTTCAACATGGACTAGTCAGATTGAAACCCAAAGCCAAATTGGATACCTTGAAGATCTGAGGATTGAAGACCAACGTTCACTAGTGACAATATTACAGTTCTGCACTTGCTAGTATGTTTGTGGGTTGCTTAAAAAAAGTCATTCAGGAGGATCAGAGGGAAAATTCTGTGTGAAATTCCAACTTATGAGTTGCAATTTGTAATGTGTGATTTTCATACACATGTAGCTTTGAAGATTGAATGTTGGTTATCCCAATGCAAAAATTCCTATCTAATAAAACCCTACATTGGAAAACTATTTGATGTACAGAATTCACTATATTCACAACCTAGGATTGATCGATAACCAATCTTGAATTGTTCCAGGTTCCAGAGATCTATATTAATAATGGAAAAAGTAAATTCACAGGCTTGGATTTTGTTCAATGTTCCGGACCTTGGTCATGAGCCTCTTAGGCGAGGGTCATCAATAATAGCAAGGGGTCTCTATTACATGCACATGCATGCACAATCAAACACACGTATGCTCACAGAAAAGCATACGCAAACTCAAACACAATGTTTCAAACACTCCAAAACAAACATACTCAAACATATACACTTACATATATATACACACTCAAACACACGCACCCTTAAAACACACCCTCAAACAAACACACGCACACTCAAACACAATGTACTTGAACACACAAACTCAGTTACACACTCGTACCCTCAAACACAATGTACTCACACACACTTAAACCATGTATGTTCACACTCAAACACACACACGCACTCAAAAACACTCACAAAAATATATACAAATACTCACACACATGCAAACATACACATACGTACTCAAACAGAATGAACACATACACAGAGATACAGCATACCATGTGTTGTACCAATGGAACGACAGTTCTTTTAGAGCACCCCCACACCTAAATATGATCACCAGATGTTTGAAACATTATAAAAAGCTGGGCAGGCAACACACCTTTCACTTGTATTGCCACCATGACAAATATTACAAAATACATAACCATTTGGCTGGAGGCAAGTCTGTTCCTGAATATGTACATCCTTACACTGGACTCCAACCTTGAAGGATAAGATGATGCTCAAATCAAACCAGAAATGAAAAAATATTCACCTTTTAACTAAGAAAGCAGAAACATGGACCAAATTTCACCATGTCATGAAGGATGAGGTGTGTTGTTTTCTTCTTTTCCAGCATAGGGAGCATGTTCCGCAGCCCATGTTACTTAGTATTCCAGACACTTTTCTGTTTGAGCATTATGTCGTGTGCAGTGGTGGAGAGCACTAATGCGTGCATTAATTCGAACAAAGAACGCTTTATCCTTACCACGTTAGTTTTCAGGAACACTCCCAGCAAGACTGTTGCAGCCACAACTACGACCTGTAGCCCTATTGCAAGGTTCGCCATTTATAATATTACTTACGCGTTAACTTCTTCGAGTTACCTTTCATGGGAAGACGTACTTAGACAGATAGGTATGCACTAATTAGAACTCCCTTCTGCCGTACTGTCTCAGAAGAACTGGTGGAAGACCATGGGGCCTACCTGAGAGCCACTCCTGTATTGAAGGTTCTCTTGGGCTATTTTCTCCAGTCACTTCTCATATTACAAAACCCGACGATCCTATGGCTCATATTGCATGATACTAAGGATACTGGCTCATGGCTCATACTAAGAATATTTGCTCATACGAAAGTGGGATACTGGTCACGTGTTCATACCAAGGCTACTGGCTCCCACTAAAGCAACTGCCTCATACAAAGGTACTAGCTCATACCCACACACACACACACGCACTCACACACACACACACAAAACATATACTTATTGACCGGCACACACACACAAACACGCAAAAACACACACATACACACATACACATTCAAATCGCTTGACAGCTCATGGCTCATACTAAGAATATTTGCTGATACTAATACTAAGGCTGCTTGCTCATATTGAGGCTACTGACTCATAACACCCACACACACAGAAAAACATATTCACTGGCACGCACATCACCTTCATCCTTTCACACATCACCCTCACCATCCACACATCACCCTCATCCTTCCACACATCACCCTCACACCTCCACACATCACCCTCACCCTCCACACATCACCCTCACCCTTCCACACTTCACCCTCACCCTCCACACACACATCACCCTCACCCTCCACATATCATCCTCACACTCCACACATCACCCTCACCCTCCACACATCACCCTCACCCTCCACACATCACCCTCACCCTCCACACATCACCCTCACCCTCCACACATCACCCTCACCCTTCCACACTTCACCCTCACCCTCCACACATCACCCACACATCACCCTTACCCTCCACACATCACCCTCATCCTTCCACACATCACCCTCACCCTCCACACATCACCTTCACCCTCCACACATCACCCTCACCCTCCACACATCACCCTCACCCTCCACACATCACCCTCACCCTCCACACATGACCCTCACCCTCCATGCATCACATCCTTCCACCTCCACACATTACCTCCACACATCACCCTACCCCTCTATACATTACCCTCATCCTTCCACACACCTCACCCTTCCACACATCACCCTCATCCTTCCACACCTCCCCCTCCCCCTCCACACATCACCCCCCTCTACATATCACCCTCACCCTGTTCACACATCACTCTCATCCTTCAATATGGTTTCTGATGTTGAAATTAATGCACTAGGTATGTTTTAAAAATCTTTTTCTACTGAAATGATACTGATACTGGCTTCACCTTATTTAAAAGATGGTGTATTGGCTTTGGCTTTTTAGCTAGGGAGCAGGGTATTGAAACTTTCAGGGTATTTTGGTATTAACCCATACTTCATTACCCTTGTTTGCACATATGACTCCATAAAGCACCAATTAGTGTAACTTCTAGGCCTGAAGTAAAACCATACAGCTAGAAACGTAAGCAGTTGTAGGTGATTATAACGTCAACCGTTTATTTATACATTACTCATTTCTTTGTAGGCCCTACTGGTATATTATAATAATTGTATTTCAGCTGGGAGGATACCTGAACAAACCTATATAGTAATGTACACCTTTATTTGTGATATGTTACATTTTATGATTTTTAAAGTAATAATAATGACTATTTCATGACTTTTAGGTGGCTGCATTGGATTTGTTATATACGGATTAAAAAAAGGATTCATAACAGTTGCTATGCATAATCTGGTAGACCATTTGGCAAGCCTTTTAGTTTCTTTAATCATTTGCTTAGGAAAACTGCAGGAGTAGCAATATAATTGAAATACATTTCGCGCTTTAAGGTCCAACAACGCGTGATTTAGTAGAAATTTAAAATCAAAAAAGCATTAAATCAGAGCCAGAGGACTGCTCCATACACCTTATAAGTTTCGAGACGTGGCTACACTCCCATGTGCTGGTAATACATTTGGAAGTGACGGGCATCCATGGTATCTAAGGAGGTTGCTAGGGGAAAATTTTACGCGGCGCGCGCGTACTAAGTTTTCACCGATTCAATGCAATAAAACAGCCGTGCCCTTCCTTCAATTTGAGTTAATTGGCTCACTACTATATCGCCAACGGCAAATGGCGGCTTCGCCATAACAAGACTGTAATACCGGTTTTTGAGCAAGTCAAACCTGTTGTGATCGCGGCAGTAACGCTAATCTGCCTTATCTTGAATCTAGTTAATCACACATCTAAAATAAAGCACCAAGTGTGCATCATTCTCTTAGAAAGTGGTCATGATCCTTATTTAAGGATGGCCATCCTTAAATAAGGATTCCGGGAGATTAAACATTAAGACCCATATATGTTCATTTGCATCATGTAACCAAGGGTGTGATTTAAAAAATAGACTGACAAGATTGGCAGATAGTGGGTGAATGGTTCCATAGATAGTGGGACATGTGTGGCTCCAGTTCATGGCTCCCTGAAATTGTGGGGGGTGCCATTTCCACTTGCAGTGTGAGGCCTGACGTCTGACACAGATCGCTGTAAGGAATAGCTGTAGGGGGTAAGGTGGAATCCACGCAATACCAGAGCTAGGGTAGGGTGGCGTGCATTAATAAGAGGGTCCACACCATGGTTGACACTGTTCACTGTACTAGAGACAATCCATAGTAGAGCACCACAACTTTTGCCACGACCCTCTCAAATCCTTTTCGTTTTTCAGCAATCTGATAGGGCTCATTGAGATTAGTTATTATGCACAGTTTCACTTTCGGATACACTTCGGTTAATTGACAATATTTTGTCAACTTCGTAAGCGCCACGAAATTTTGTGATCACTATGACTGTTTTGCAAAGCTACAGTAATGTGTCCATAAGGTTTTGATTAAAACTGTTACTAACACTAGGATGCACTCACCTCATGGGTGTACACATATGTATGTGTTGTGTGAAAACCTTAATAAACTTAATATTTTGACTAGTTGTTTTACACTTCTCAAATTATCTCAAAACACCCCTATTCATTTCTCTATTTCAATTTAACCCCATGACAAGATAGGTTATGAAGTAGTTAATGCATTAAAATTAATTTAGGGTATCCGTTCCGCTAGTAAGTTATAAATTGATTTGTGTCAAAAACATTTGAGCTGCCGCTTGACCACAAAGTTTACACAGACGTAACTACGATGAAGGGCGTAGCCCAAGTTGCAAAAGAACGGGAAGGTCACGTTGCACGCTGCGCTACGCTTGCTAATATGCACTTTTAGCACGCAATCCCGATACAACAATAGTAGCGCTCTATAAAGCATAGCAAAACTGTACGTGCTTTATTTATCTACTCATATACATGTGCACGAAGGATCACACCATATGTGTAGTGCTGTAGCAACAAAAAAAAAAAAAAAAAACTAACTGCTCAGTCCAACTTGAAGGGCTCTTCGAGCGATACAGTATCACTAAGCCTGTAGCCTGTAGCAGTGGGGGTCAATGACCCCCACTGCTACAGGCTTAGTGATACTGTATCGCTCGAAGAGCCCTTCAAGTTGGACTGAGCAGTTAGTTTTTTTTTTTTTTTTTGTTGCTACAGCACTACACATATGGTGTGATCCTTTGTGCACATGTATATGAGTAGATAAATAAAGCACGTACAGTTTTGCTATGCTTTATAGAGCGCTACTATTGTTGTATCGGGATTGAAGTGTCATGCGTGCTAAAAGTGCATATTAGCAAGCGTAGCGCAGCGTGCAACGTGACCTTCCCGTTCTTTTGCAACTTGGGCTACGCCCTTCTATCGTAGTTACGTCTGTTTTAATAGCATCGTTACGTCTGTGTAAACTTTGTGGTCAAGCGGCAGCTCAAATGTTTTTGACACAAATCAATTTATAACTTACTAGCGGAACGGATACCCTAAATTAATTTTAATGCATTAACTACTTCATAACCTATCTTGTCATGGGGTTAAATTGAAATAGAGAAATGAATAGGGGTGTTTTGAGATAATTTGAGAAGTGTAAAACAACTAGTCAAAATATTAAGTTTATTAAGGTTTTCACACAACACATACATATGTGTACACCCATGAGGTGAGTGCATCCTAGTGTTAGTAACAGTTTTAATCAAAACCTTATGGACACATTACTGTAGCTTTGCAAAACAGTCATAGTGATCACAAAATTTCGTGGCGCTTACGAAGTTGACAAAATATTGTCAATTAACCGAAGTGTATCCGAAAGTGAAACTGTGCATAATAACTAATCTCAATGAGCCCTATCAGATTGCTGAAAAACGAAAAGGATTTGAGAGGGTCGTGGCAAAAGTTGTGGTGCTCTACTATGGATTGTCTCTGTAAGCAATGGTTGTAGGGCGTAGCACTGGTGGTAGGGTGGAGTCTACTCAATTGTACAGAGTAGGATGGAGTCCATTCAAAAGAGGGTTATCACTGCAAGGAAAAGCTGTAGGGCTTAGCACAGGGGGTAGGGTGGAGTCCATTCAATAGCACTGTACGTCCCGAGGCCCAGTGCCTGGAGCGACGAAGGAGAGCCATCTCCGGCCAGCGTGCATTAATAAGAGGGTCCACATCATGGCTGACACTGTTAACTGTAAGGAATAGCTGTAGGGGGTAAGGTGGAGTTCACGCAATACCAGAGGGTAGAGTGGAGTCCAGTCATAAGAGGGTCCACTTCATGGCTGACATTGTTCGCTGTAAGGAATAGTTGTAGGGCATAGCACAGGGGGTAGGGTGGAGTCTACTCAATGCATGGGGTAGGGTGGCGTGCATTAATAAGAGGGTCCACTCCATGGCTGACACTGTTAGGAATAGCTGTAGGGGGTAAGGTGGAGTCCACTCAATACCACAGGGTAGGGTGTAGTGTATTAATAAGAGGGTCCGCTTCATGGCTGACACAGTTCGCTGTAAGGAATAGTTGTAGGGCATAGCACTGGGGGTAGGATGGAGTCCACTCAATTGTACAGAGTACATGTAGGATGGAGTCCATTCAAAAGAGGGTGATCACTGTAAGGAAACGTTGTAGGGCGCAGCATAGGGGGGTAGGGTGGAGTCCCACTAAGATGAGGGTTCACTCCATGGCTGACACTGCTGTAAGGAATAGTTGTAGGGGGGGGGGGGGGGGGGGTGGAGTCCACTCGGGTGAAGTCCAGTAATAAGAGGGTCCACTTCATGGCTGACACTGTTCGCTGTAAGGAATAGTTGTAGGGCTTAGCACAGGGGGTACGGCCCATTCAAAAGCGGGTCCACACCATGGCTGACACTGAATACTGTAAGGGGGATAGCTATAGTGTGCACTCCACAACTGCTTGCAAAGTTACGTACTTGTCTGCCTGCTTCTCATGCAGCTGTTAGTGTCCACTGCTGTGAGGTTCTACCATATGGTCCACCACACTACAGTTGTCTGCCTGCCATATGATCCACTCCGATGTCTGCCGCAGGGTCCACTCAATACAGTATAGATGTCTGCAGTAGAGTCCATTCCATACAGTACAGTGTTGATGTCTACCGTAAGGTCCACTACCTACATGTATTGTCTACTATATGGTCCACTCCACACTTGTTGGTAGTTGTTCCACTGTCTTCTGGACACACATATCTGCCTGCCAACTGTACAGCTGTTTACTCACTCTGGATTCCCACTGTGGAATCCATTCCACAGCTGTGCCTGGCTTTGTTTATAGCTATAGTTATGAAATTTTCCCTCTGTCCTATTTTCTGCCATAGGGTCCATTACATAGCTGCCTGCCTGCCTTAGGTTTCGTCTGCTGTAGTGCTCATTCCACTGCTGTCTGCCGTAGGGTCCACTCTGCGTACTGGTCACATGCAGTTACTCCACTGTCTGCTCCACAGCTATCTGCCATACTCCACAGATGTCTACTCTGGGATCCACTACTGTACTCGTCTGCCTATCTGCCATCGATCGCTACCGCTCTCAAACCAGAGATAATATATATTATCTCTGCTCAAACTTCTTCGTCGGATTGATCTTATATCTTGTCGTCTTCGCACCGTTCGAAATCATACGCTCAAGTCAACGTCTAAAACTTGAAGCGAAACGCAGGAAACAATTCAGGTCCCCAGACTACGCTCACAGTGGTAATAGTGGTTGTTATAAATGTCCCAGCCCACAGGATATTCATGTCTTCGTGAATGGAAGCGGTTCGCGTACGTACAACGGCGCGATTCAACTTTGCACCGCTGTATCTCCGTAACGGATGACATAAAAATTAATGAACCTCTCTACCGGGTTTGAACCCGGTGGGGTATCGAACGTTGCAATACTGGCACGGAGCAAGTGTAAGACTCCAAAATGTATTTTACCATAGTCATAGAGAAATGGTGTAGTATGAAGTGTTGAAATAACACATTGATAGCGTTTACCGTTCGGAAGATATAGCGATTAAAACGAGAAGAATTTTTATAACATTTTATTATATTATATGCGAAGGGCCATTTTCTCGGAAACTGTCCCACATGTAGATTAAACGAGTGCTATTTGTTTAAATTTTATAGGTACAACCTGTGCAATCAAATTGAGCACTGAACATTCGGTTTGAAAAATAATTCATGAACAATTTTGGGGAACTTCTCGAGTTGTCCGACCTGTACTTTAACCTACCGTGTGGAAGTTAGCCCCACATTCCTCAGCCGCACATTCCTGCGGAATTATTACTTTGAGATGAATATGTTTAGCCGTACGGCTAAGCAAACATGAATTTCATTGCCGTAGCTAGTACCGTGTGCCAGCACACGACGCGGATAGACGTGTAAAAACGCATTTAACATATTCACAGTCTTGTATGCACTCTATGACGCTATTTTCCGATACATAAACACACACATGCACAGCAACTACAATAAATTAATAAGTCAAGAGTAGAGTCTGGAGCATAAAATGATGACGTGACATATTCAATTGCTTTGGATTGCGCAGTACTGAACCTGGTGACAACCTGAAAGGCATTAATTATTAATATAAAAAACTATATACATAAATTGCTACAAATGTACAGTATACCTCTGACCATGCAAATAATGTATGACTAATTAGAAGTAGTATAGAAGCTGGATCTCTGAAGCCTGTTAACATGACCATTACATGAATAGGTTGTAGACATAACTTACCTTGACAATGTTGAATGGCCCGTTCGGATTAGGTTCTAGAATTTTTCCCACAGTTTTGGTGTTCTTCATGATCAGGTACTATGCGATCTTACATGACCTCTGATATTCCTCGTATACATGTATACATGTAGATGGCTATAGAATATGTGTATAATAATATTTCATATACAAGGGGTTATACAGGGTCTTCACGAAAGAACGCAACGCTTTTGAACTGGAATATCTTTTCAACAGATGTTGCTAAAAATCTAGGATTTTGACACAAACATCAAGGGTTTAGGCAAATTTTTATCCATATTTTTAATTAAAATTTTATTAATCAAGGTTAATTAGTTTTAATAACTACATGCAATTAACCGCATCGAGGTGTAGCAATGTTAAGATATCAACTCTGAAACAAAAAACAAATAATCATAATTTTCTCATCACTAGAACCCAGCGTACGCTACGGAATCTATTTCAATTCGCGTACGCATGCGCATTGCGCACAATTATTAATTCTGGATATGATGTCATCTGGATGCCACACCTCCACCTAACTTGGACACGTAGCCCCACCCTCGAGTCGTGTGCAACGAAACTGCCCCACCTTCTCTTTGCACGACGGTCCACGATGCGTTTGCCTTTTCTCGGCTACATCTTGTACACGCTAAGTATCTCGATTTCTGCAAAATCAAATCTTGCGGTTTGCCGTTACGATCGCCTTACGTCGTACGGTCAGTTGAAATCATGTATGGTGCGCATCAAATTTAGCAAGGACGAGACAAACGAATCATTTAAAAACGAGATCCGTCTGATTTATCAGATTCTATCATACGTGAGTTAAAGTGCCGTACAGCTGTAGTAACGCAAAAACAAACACACACGTACACACATACACGTACACGCACACACACACACACACAAACACACACACACACACACACACACACACACACACACACACACACACACACACACACACACACACACACACACACACATACACACACGCACACGCACGCACGACCAGGCACGCACTGTCAGCACTTCAAGGATTAGAAGTCCATCCAACAAAATCAATTAATCACAACCTCGAAATAAAAACAGTCATGTAGCTTCATTGGTACATTCTGCCTTTTTCATGTGTGTACAGCTTGTTATGGTACACTAGCATCTTGTTACCAAACCTTGTTACAGTATGCATGTAGTTTGCCTGGATAGTGTGCCTTATTCTCAGGTGCAGTGCGCGTGTCTTGTCTTGGTAAATAAATAATAAATTATGTAACTATTCTAAAGTTGTGTTTTTATCCTGCATTTGTTCCAGTATGTAGCCTGTCTTATTACTTTAAACATGCAATTAGTCTTGGTACACTGCCTTGTTATTCATGTAGGAACCTTATCTTGGGACACCCAACCTTGTTTACAGCATGCAGCTTGTGTTAATAGTTTGCCTTATTGCAGTCAGAAACTAGTCTTGATGGTAACCTGCCTTGCTAAAGTGTGTAGCTTGTCTGCCTGTTTATAAAATGCATGTGAGGCCTGTCTTGGTGCATAAAGTGTGCAGCTTGTATTGCTACACTGCTTTGTTACAGTACCTTGTTACAGTACCTCTGCACCAAATCCTACGTAGCTAGCCCTGATAGAACTGTAATTAGCTTGTGCATGTTAGCACCCTGCCTTGTTACTGCATTTAAATTGTCTTGGTACACAGATCCTTGTTACTGTATTTAGCTTATCTTGTTATTGTTTTTGAAAATGTAGCTTGTCTTGGTACCCAGAGCCTTACTACTGTATTAAGCTTGTGTCAGCACCATGCCTTTACTGTATTTAGCTTGTCTTAGCACCATTCCTTGGTACTATATTTAGCTTGTGTTAGCACCATTCCTTCTTACTGTATTTAGCTTGTGTTGTGTCAGTACCATGCCTTGTTACTGTATTTAGCTTGTGTCAGCACCATGCCTTGTCACTGTATTTAGCTTCTGTAAGCACCATGCCTTGTTACTGTATTTAGTTTGTGTTAGCATCCTACCTTGTTACTGTATTTAGCCTGTCATGGTACACAGAGCCTTGTTGCTGTATTTAGCTTGTGTTAGATCCCTGCCTTATTACTGTGTTTAACTTGTGTTAGCACCCTGCCTTGTTACTGTATTTGGCTTGTTTTGGTACCCAGAGACCTACCTTGTTACTGTTTTTTTTTTAAAGCAGCTTGCCTTGGTACCCAGAGCCTTGTTACTGTATTTTACTTGTGTTAGCGCCCTGCCTCGTTACTGTATGTAGCTTGTCTTAGCACCCTGCCTTGTTACTGTATTTAGCTTGTGTTGGCACACTGCCTTGTTACTGTATTTAGCTTGTGTTAGCACCATGCCTTGTTACTGTATTTAGCTTGTGTTAGCACCTTGCCTTGTTACTGTATTTAGCTTGTGTTGGCACACTGCCTTGTTACTGTATTTAGCTTGTGTTAGCACCTTGCCTTGTTACTGTATTTAGTTTGTGTTAGCACCATGCCTTGTTACTGTATTTAGCTTGTGTCTGCATTTAGCTTGTGTTAGCACACTGCCTTGTTACAGTATTTAGCTTGTCATAATACCCAGAGCCTTGTTACGGTATTTAGCTTGTGTTAGCACCATGCGTTGTGACTATTTTTAGCTGGTCTTAGCACCCTGCCTTGTTACTGTTTTTAACTTGTCTTGGTACGCAAAGCGTTGTTACTGTATTCAGCTTGTGTTACAACACTGCCTTGCTCCTGCATTTAGTTTGTGTTAGCACCCTGCCTTGTTAGTGTATTTAGCTTGTGTTAGCACCAGGCCTTGTTACTGTATTTAGCTTGTGTTAGCACACTGCCTTGCTCCTGCATTTATTTTGTGTTAGCGCCCTGCCTTGTTACTGTATTTAGCTTGTGTTAGCACCATGCCTTGTTACAGTATTTAGCTTGTGTTAGCACCATGCCTTGTTACTGTATTTAGCTTGTGTTAGCACACTGCCTTGCTACTGTATTTAGCTTGTGTTAGCTCACTGCCCTACCTTGTTACTGTTTTTCAAAAATGTAGCTTGGCATGGTACCCAGAGCCTTGTATCTGTATTTAGCTTGTGTTAGAACCCTGCCTTGTGACGGTATTGAGCTTGATTTAGCTTCCTACCTTGTTACTGTATTGAACTTGTGTTAGCACCATGCTGTGTTAGTGTATTTAGCTTGTGTTAGCACCCTGCCTTGTTACTGTTTTAGCTTGTGTTAGTACCATGCCTTATTACTGTATTTAGCTTGTATTAGCACCCCTCCTTGTTACTGTATGTAGCTTGTGTTAGCACCCTGCCTTGTTACTGTATTTAGCTTGTGCTAGCACCCTGCCTTGTTACTGTATTTAGCCTGTGTTAACACCCAGCTTTGTTACTGTATTTAGCTTGTTTTAGCACCCTGCCTTGTAACTGTATTTAGCTTGTGTTAGCACCTGCCTTGTTACTGTATTTAGCTTGTGTTAGCACCATGCCTTGTTACTGTATTTAGCTTGTTACAGTATTTAGCTTGTGTTAGCACCATGCCTTGTTACTGTATTTAGCTTGTGTTAGCACCCTGCCTTGTTACTGTATTTAGCTTGTGTTAGCACCATGCCTTGTTTCTATATTTAGGTTGTGTTAGCACCATGTCTTGTTACTGTATTTAGTTTGAGTTAGCACCCTGCCCTACCTTGATACTGTTTTTTTTAAATGTAGCTTGGCATGGTACCCAGAGCCTTGTTACTGTATATAGCTTGTGTTAGAACCATGCCTTCTGACTGCATTGAGCTTGATTTAGCTTCCTACCTTGTTACTGTATTTAACTTGTGTTAGCACCATGCTTTGTTAGTGTGTTTAACTTGTGTTAGCACCCTGCCTTGTTACTGTACTTGGCTTGTCTTGGTACCCAGAGCCTTGTTACTGTATTTAGCTTGTGTTAGCACCCTGCCTTGTTACTGTACTTGGCTTGTCTTGGTACCCAGAGCCTTGTTACTGTATCCAGCATGTGTTAGCACCCTGCCTTGTTACTGTGTTTAGCCTGTCATGGTACACAGAGCCTTGTTGCTGTATTTAGCTTGTGTTAGCACCATGCCTTGTTACTGTATGTAGCTAGTGTTAGCACCATGCCTTGTTACTGTATTTCAATTGTGTTAGCATCCTACCTTGTTACTGTATTTAGCCTGTCATGGTACACAGAGCCTTGTTGCTGTATTTAGCTTGTGTTAGATCCCTGCCTTATTACTGTGTTTGACTTGTGTTAGCACCCTGCCTTGTTATTGTATTTGGCTTGTCTTGGTACCCAGAGCCTTGTTACTGTATTTAACTTGTGTTAGCACCCTGACTTGTTACTGTATGTAGCTTGTCTTAGCACCCTGCCTTGTTGCTGTATTTAGCTTGTGTTAGATCCCTGCCTTATTACTGTGTTTAACTTGTGTTAGCACCCTGCCTTGTTACTGTATTTGGCTTGTCTTGGTACCCAGAGCCTTGTTACTGTATTTAACTTGTGTTAGCACCCTGCCTTGTTACTGTATGTACATGTAGCTTGTCCTAGCACCCTGCCTTGTTAATGTATTTAACTTGTGTTAGCACCCTGCCTTGTTACTGTATGTACCTTGTCTTAGCACCCTGCCTTGGTACTGTATTTAACTTGTGTTAGCACCATGCCTTGCTCCTGCATTTAGTTTGTGTTAGCACCCTGCCTTGTTACTGTATTTAGCTTGTGTTAGCACCCTGCCTTGTTACTGTATTTAGCTTGTGATAGCACCCTGCCTTGTTACTGAATTTAGCTTGTGTTAGCACACTGCCTTGTTTCAGTATTTAGCCTGTCTTCGTACACAGAGCCTTGATGCTGTATTTGGATTGTTTTAGCACACAGCCTTTATAAAAATGTAGGATGTCTTGGTACACAGAGCCTTGTTACTGTATTTAGCTTGTGTTAGCACCTTGCCTTGTAACTGAGTTTAAATTGTGTTAGCACCATGCCATGTGACTGTATTTAACTTATGTTAGTACCACTGTATTTAGCTTGTGTTAGCACCCTCCCCTACCTTATTGAGAATGTAGTTTGTCTTGATACCCAAAGCCTTGTTACTGTATGTAGCTTGTGTTAGCACCATTCCTTGTTACTGTATTTAGCTTGTGTTAGCACCATGCCTTGTTACTGTATTTAGCTTGTGTTCGCTCCCTGCCCTACCTTGTTAGTGTTTTTTTTTTTTAATGTAGCTTGGCATGGTACCCAGAGCCTTGTACCTGTGTTTAGCTTGTGTTAGAACCCTGCCTTGTGACTGTAATGAACTTGATTTAGCGTATTACCTTGTTACTGTATTTAACTTGTGTTAGCACCCTGCCTTGTTACTGTATTTAGCCTGTCATGGTACACAGAACCACATTGCTGTATTTAGCTTGTGTTAGCACCCTGCCTTGTTACTGTGTTTAACTTGTGTTAGCACCCTTCCTTGTTACTGTATTTAGCTTGTGTTAGCACCATGACTTCTTACTGTATTTAGCTTGTGTTAGCACCCTGCCTTGTTACTGTATTTAGCTTGTGGTAGCACCATGCCTTGTTACTGTTTTGAGCTTGTGTTAGCACCTTGCCTTGTTACTGTAATTAGCTTGTGTTAGCAGACTGCATTGTTACAGTATTTAGCTTGTGTTAGCACACTGCCTTGTTACTGTATTTAACTTGTGGTAGCACCGTGCCTTGTTACTGTATTCAGCTTGTGGTAACACCATGCCTTGTTACTGTATTTAGCTTGTGTTAGCACACTGCCTTGTTACAGTATTTAGCTTGTCTTGGTACGCAGAGCCTTGTTGCTGTATTTGGCTTTCGTTAGCACACAGCCTTATTACTGTTTTTATTAATGTAGCTTGTCTTGGTACCCAGAGCCTTGTTACTATATTTAGCTTGTGGTACCACCTTGCCTTGTAACTGTATTTAGCTTGTGGTAGCACCTTGCCTTAGCTTTTATTAGCACACTGTATTTAGCTTTTCATGGTACCCAGAGCCTTGTTACTGTATTTCGCTTGTTTTAGAACCCTGCCTTGTGACTGTATAGAGCTTGATTTAGCTTCCTACCTTGTTATTGTATTTAACTTGTGTTAGCACCAAGCTTTGTTACTGTATTTAGCTTGTGTTAGCACCATGCCTTGTTACTGTATTTAGCTTGTGTTAGTACCCTACCCTACCTTGTTACTGTGTTTTAAAAATGTGGCTTGTGATTGTACCCAGAGCCTTATTACTGTATGTAGCTTGTGTTAGAGCCCTGCATTGTGACTGTATTGAACTTGATTTAGCTTATTACCTTGTTACTGTATTTAACTTGTGTTATCACCATGCTTTGTTACTGTATTTGGCTTGTGTTAGCACCCTGCCTTGTTACTGTATTTAGCCTGTCATGGTACACAAAGCCTTGTTGCTTTATTTAGCTTGTGTTAGCTCCCTGCCTTATTACTGTGTTTAAATTGTGTTAGCACCCTTCCTTGTTACTGTATTTGGCTTGTCTTGGTACGCAGAGCATTGTTACTGTATTTAGCTTGTGTTAGCACACTGCCTTGCTCCTGTATTTAGCTTGTGTTAGCACCCTGCCTTGTTACTGTATTTAGCTTGTGTTAGCACCATTCCTTGTTACTGTATGTAGTCTGTGGTAGCACCTTGCCTTATTACTGTATTTAGCTTGTGTTATCACCCAGCCCTACCTTGTTTCTGTTAGCTTGCCTTGGTACCCAGAGTCTGGTTACTGTATTTAGCCCTACCTTGTTACTGTATTTAGCTTGTGTTAGTAATCTGCTTTCTGACATTGTGTAGCTTGTCTTGGTCCTTAAATTATATACCTTGTTTTGGTACCCATTGTTAGCTTGTATTGGTACCCTACCTTGTCAGTATGTAAACCTAGGCAGTCTTCATACCTGTAAACCTAGCCCACCTACAAACATGTACATGTATGTGAAGCTGAACTGTCAAAAGAAACACTAAGACCAAGCATACAACAGATGGTCACAATTGTGAATGAAATTCATCATCCACTGTGGAACAATTACTATGAATATTTGTAATGACCTACATAATAAATGTATGCAGGTGAGCTAGGTTTACATACATGAACAAGGTTTACAGGTTTGAATGTGGACTAGGTTTACATACATGTATGAAGGAGGGCTATATACATGGGCTAAGTCCACATACATGGGCTATGTCCACATACATGGGCTATATGTCCACATACATGGGCTACGTCCACATACATGGGCTGTGTCCACATACATGGGCTATGTCCACATACATGGGCTATTTTAACAAGGTTTGGTGACAAAGGAATGTAACAGGGCAGTGTACTAATACCAGATACAGCTTTATGAACCTAAACAGGATACCCGTGCATTTTATAAACAGGCACACAAGCTACAAACTATAACAAGACAGGTTACCAATACTAATAACAAGGCAGTGTACCAAGACAAGTTACTTAATCTACATACCAAGTCTAGCTACTCACACCCATAACAAGGCAGGCTGCTAACACAGTAACAAGGCACTGTGCACCAAGACAAGCTAAATACAGTAATAAGGCAGGGTGTTAGCACAAGCTAAATACAATAGCAAGTTAGAGTGCTAACAAAAGCTAAATACAGTACAATAACAAGGCAGGGTGCTGACACAAGCTCAATTCCGCAAAAAGTCTCTGGGTACCAAGGCAAGCTCAATACAGCAACAAGGCAGGGTACTAACACAAGCTAATAACAGTAACAAGGTAGTGTGCTAACACAAGCTAAATCCAGTAACAAGTCAGGGTGCTAACACAAGCTAAATACAGTAACACGGCTCTGGGTACCAATGCAAGCTGCTTTTAAAAAAAACATAACAAGGTAGGGCAGGGTGCTAATACAAGCTAAATACAGTAACAAGGCAGGCCAGGGTGCTAATACAAGCTAAATACAGTAACAAGGCATGGTGCTAACACAAGCTAAATACAGTCACAAGGCATGGTGCTAACACAAGCTAAACACAGTAACAAGGTAGTGTGCTAACACAAGCTAAATACAATAACAAGGCAGGCCAGGGTGCTAATACAAGCTAAATACAGTAACAAGGCATGGTGCTAACACAAGCTAAATACAGTCACAAGGCATGGTGCTAACACAAGCTAAACACAGTAACAAGGTAGCGTGCTAACACAAGCTAAATACAATAACAAGGCAGGCCAGGGTGCTAATACAAGCTAAATACAGTAACAAGGCATGGTGCTAACACAAGCTAAACACAGTAACAAGGTAGCGTGCTAACACAAGCTAAATACAGTAACAAGGCAGGGTGCTAACACAAGCTAAATACAATAACAAGGCAGGCCAGGGTGCTAATACAAGCTAAATACAGTAGCAAGGCATGGTGCTAACACAAGCTAAATACAGTCACAAGGCTCTGGGTACCAACACGAGACATGACAAGCTACATTTTTAAAACAGTAACATGGTAGGGCAGGGTGCTAACACAAGCTAAATACAGTAATAAGGCAGTGTGCTAACACAAGCTAAATACAATAAAAAGTCTCTGTACCACGACAAGCTACATTTTTAAAAAGGCTGCGTGCTAACACAATCCAAATACAGCAACAAGGCTCTGTGTACCAAGACAAGCTAAACACTGTAACAAGGCAGTGTGCTAACACAAGCTATATACAGTAACAGGCAGGGTGCTAACACAAGCTAAATACAGTAACAAGGCAGTGTGCTAACACAAGCTAAATACAGTAACAAGGTAGGGTGCTAACACAAGCTAAATACAGTAACAAGGTAGGGTGCTAACACAAGCTAAATACAGTAACAGGGCTCTGGGTACCAAGGCAAGCTACTTTAAAAAAAAACAGTAACATGGTAGGGCAGGGTGCTAACACAAGCTAAATGCAGTAACAATGCTCTTGGTACCATGACAAGTTCAACACAGCAACAGGGCAGGGTGCTAACACAAGCTAAACACAGTAACATGGTAGTGTGGTAACACAAGCTAAACACAGTAAAAAGGCAGGGTGCTAACACAAGCTACATACAATAACGAGGCAGGGTGCTGACACAAGTTAAATACAGCAACAAGGCTCTGGGTACCAAGGCAAGCTCAATACAGCAACAAGGCAGGGTGTTAACACAAGCTAAACACAGTAACAAGGCAGGGTGCTAACACAAGCTACATACAATAACAAGGCAGGGTGCTGACACAAGTTAAATACAGCAACAAGGCTCTGGGTACCAAGGCAAGCTCAATACAGCAACAAGGCAGGGTGTTAACACAAGCTAAACACAGTAACAAGGTAGTGTGCTAACACAAGCTAAATACAGTAACACGGCTCTGGGTACCAAGACAAGACATGACAAGCTACATTTTTAAAGCAGTAACATGGTAGGGCAGGGTGCTAACACAAGCTAAATACAGTAACAAGGCATGGTGCTAACACAAGCTAAATACAGTAACAAGGCAGTGTGCTAACACAAGCTAAATAAAGTAACAAGGCAGTGTGCTAGCACAAGCTAAATACAGTAACAAGGCTCTGTGTACCACGAAAAGCTACATTTTTAAAAAAGGCTGCATGCTAACAAAATCCAAATACAGCAACAAGGCTCTGTGTACCAAAACAAGCTAAATACAGTAACAAGGCAGTGTGCTAGCACTAGCTAAATTCAGTAACAAGGCTCTGTGTACTACGCCAAGCTACATTTTAAAAAAGGCTGCGTGCTAACACAATCCAAATACAGCAACAAGGCTCTGTGTACCAAGACAAGCTAAACACTGTAACACGGCAGTGTGCTAACACAAGCCAAATACAGTAACATGGCAGTGTGCTAACACAAGCCAAATACATTAGCAAGGTAGTGTGCTAACACAAGCTAAATACAGTAACAAGGTAGGGTGCTGGGTACCAAGGCAAGCTGCTTTTTATAAAACAGTAACAAGGTAGGGCAGTGTGCTAACACAAGCTAATTACAGTCATAAAGCTCTGGGTACCATAACAAGACAAGACAAGCTACATTTTTAAAACAGTAACATGGTAGGGCAGGGTGCTAACACAAGCTAAATACAGTAATAAGGCAGTATGCTAACACAAGCTAAATATAGTAACAAGGCAGGGTGCTAACACAAGCTAAATACAGTAACAAGGCTCTGTGTATCACGACAAGCTACATTTTTAAAAAGGCTGCGTGCTAACACAATCCAAATACAGCAACAAGGCTCTGTGTACCAAGACAAGCTAAATACTGTAACAAGGTAGTGTGCTAACACAAGCTAAGTACAGTAACAAGGCAGTGTGCTAACACAAGCTAAATACAGTAACAAGGCAGGGTGCTAACACAAGCTACATACAAAAACAAGGCAGGGTACTGACACAAGTTAAATACAGCAACAAGGCTCTGGGTACCAAGGCAAGCTCAATACAGCAACAAGGCAGGGTGTTAACACAAGCTAAACACAGTAACAAGGCAGGGTGCTAACACAAGCTACATACAATAACAAGGCAGGGTGCTGACACAAGTTAAATACAGCAACAAGGCTCTGGGTACCAAGGCAAGCTCAATACAGCAACAAGGCAGGGTGTTAACACAAGCTAAACACAGTAACAAGGTAGTGTGCTAACACAAGCTAAATACAGTAACACGGCTCTGGGTACCAAGACAAGACATGACAAGCTACATTTTTAAAGCAGTAACATGGTAGGGCAGGGTGCTAACACAAGCTAAATACAGTAACAAGGCATGGTGCTAACACAAGCTAAATACAGTAACAAGGCAGTGTGCTAACACAAGCTAAATAAAGTAACAAGGCTCTGTGTACCACGAAAAGCTACATTTTTAAAAAAGGCTGCATGCTAACAAAATCCAAATACAGCAACAAGGCTCTGTGTACCAAAACAAGCTAAATACAGTAACAAGGCAGTGTGCTAACACAAGCTAAATACAGTAACAAGGCTCTGTGTACCACGAAAAGCTGCATTTTTAAAAAAGGCTGCATGCTAACAAAATCCAAATACAGCAACAAGGCTCTGTGTACCAAAACAAGCTAAATACAGTAACAAGGCAGTGTGCTAGCACTAGCTAAATACAGTAACAAGGCAGTATGCTAACACAAGCTAAATTCAGTAACAAGGCTCTGTGTACTACGCCAAGCTACATTTTAAAAAAGGCTGCGTGCTAACACAATCCAAATACAGCAACAAGGCTCTGTGTACCAAGACAAGCTAAACACTGTAACAAGGCAGTGTGCTAACACAAGCCAAATACAGTAACATGGCAGTGTGCTAACACAAGCCAAATACATTAGCAAGGTAGTGTGCTAACACAAGCTAAATACAGTAACAAGGTAGGGTGCTGGGTACCAAGGCAAGCTGCTTTTTATAAAACAGTAACAAGGTAGGGCAGTGTGCTAACACAAGCTAATTACAGTCATAAAGCTCTGGGTACCATAACAAGACAAGACAAGCTACATTTTTAAAACAGTAACATGGTAGGGCAGGGTGCTAACACAAGCTAAATACAGTAATAAGGCAGTATGCTAACACAAGCTAAATATAGTAACAAGGCAGGGTGCTAACACAAGCTAAATACAGTAACAAGGCTCTGTGTACCACGACAAGCTACATTTTTAAAAAGGCTGCGTGCTAACACAATCCAAATACAGCAACAAGGCTCTGTGTACCAAGACAAGCTAAATACTGTAACAAGGTAGTGTGCTAACACAAGCTAAGTACAGTAACAAGGCAGTGTGCTAACACAAGCTAAATACAGTAACAAGGCAGGGTGCTAACACAAGCTACATACAAAAACAAGGCAGGGTACTGACACAAGTTAAATACAGCAACAAGGCTCTGGGTACCAAGGCAAGCTCAATACAGCAACAAGGCAGGGTGCTAACACAAGCTAAATACAGTAACAAGGTAGTGTGCTAACACAAGCTAAATGCAGTAACAAGGTAGGGTGCTAACACAAGCTAAATACAGTAACAAGGCTCTGGGTACCAAGGCAAGCTGCTTTTTAAAAAACAGTGACAAGGTAGGGCAGTGTGCTAACACAAAATACAGTCACAAGGCTCTGGGTACCAAGACAGGACAAGAGATGCTACATTATTAAAACAGTAACATGGTAGGGGAGGGTGCTAACACAAGCTAAATACAGTAATAAGGCAGTGTGTTAACACAAGCTAAATATAGTAACAAGGCAGGGTGCTAACACAAGCTAAATACAATAACAAGGCTCTGTGTACCACGACAAGCAACATTTTTAAAAGGGCTGCGTGGTAACAGTATCCAAATGCAGCAACAAGGCACTGTGTACCAAGACAAGCTAAATACAGTAACAAGCAGGGTGCTAACACAAGCTAAGTACAGTAACAAGGCAGTGTGCTAACATAAGCTAAACACAATAACAAGGCAGTGTGCCTAACACAAGCTAAATACAGTAACAAGGTAGGGTGCTAACACAAGCTAAATACAGTAACAGGGCTCTGGGTACCAAGGCAAGCTACTTTTTTTTTAAAACAGTCACATGGTAGGGCAGGGTGCTAACACAAGCTAAATGCCGTAACAATGCTCTTGGTACCAAGTTCAACACAGCAACAGGGCAGGGTGCTAACACAGGCTAAACACAGTAACAAGGTAGTGTGCTAACACAAGCTAAACACAGTAACAAGGCAGTGTGCTAACACAAGCTAAATACAGTAACAAGGCAGGGTGCTAACACAAGCTACATACAATAACAAGGCAGGGTGCTGACACAAGTTAAAAACAGCAACAAGGCTCTGGGTACCAAGGCAAGCTCAATACAGCAACAAGGCAGGGTGTTAACACAAGCTAAACACAGGTAGTGTGCTAACACAAGCTAAATACAGTAACAAGGTAGGGTGCTAACACAAGCTAAATACAGTAAGAAAGCTCTGGGTACCAAGGCAAGCTGCTTTAAAAAAAAACAGTAACAAGGTAGGGCAGTGTGCTAACACAAGCTCAATACAGCAACAAGGCAGGGTGCTAACAGAAGCTAAACACAGTAACAAGGCAGTGTGCTAACACAAGCTAAATACAGTGACAAGGCAGGGTGCTAACACAAGCTAAATACAGTAACAAGGCAGGGTGCTAACACAAGCTAAATACAGTAACAAGGCAGGGTGCTAACACAAGCTAAACACAGTAACAAGGCAGTGTGCTAACACAAGCTAAATACAGTAACAAGGCAGGGTGCTAACACAAGCTAAATACAGTAACAAGGCAGTGTGCTAACACAAGCTAAATACAGTAACAAGGCAGTGTGCTAACACAAGCTAAATACAGTAACAAGGCAGTGTGCTAACACAAGCGAAATACAGTAACAAGGCAGTGTGCTAACACAAGCTAAATTCAGTAACAAGGCTCTGTGTACCACGACAAGCTACATTTTTAAAAAGGCTGCGTGCTAACACAATCCAAAGACAGCAACAAGGCTCTGTGTACCAAGACAAGCTAAATGCTGTAACAAGGCAGTGTGCTAACACAAGCTAAATACAGTAACAAGGCAGTGTGCTAACACAAGCCAAATACATTAACAAGGTAGTATGCTAACACAAGCTAAATACAGTAACAAGGCAGGGTGCTAACACAAGCTAAATACAGTAACAAGGCAGGGTACTGACACAAGTTAAATACAGCAACAAGGCTCTGGGTACCAAGGCAAGCTCAATACAGCAACAAGGCAGGGTGCTAACACAAGCTTAATACAGTAACAAGGTAGTGTGCTAACACAAGCTAAATACAGTAACAAGGTAGGGTGCTAACACAAGCTAAATACAGTAACAAGGCTCTGGGTACCAAGGCAAGCTGCTTTTTAAAAAACAGTAACGAGGTAGGGCAGTGTGCTAACACAAAATACAGTCACAAGGCTCTGGCATGGGTACCAAGACAACACAAGACAAGCTACATTATTGAAACAGTAACATGGTAGGGCAGGGTGCTAACACAAGCTAAATACAGTAATAAGGCAGTGTGCTAACACAAGCTAAATATAGTAACAAGGCAGGGTGCTAACACAAGCTAAATACAGTAACAAGTCTCTGTGTACCACGACAAGCTACATTTTTAAAAAGGCTGCGTGCTAACACAATCCAAATACAGCAACAAGGCTCTGTGTACCAAGACAAGCTAAATACTGTAACAAGGCAGTGTGCTAACACAAGCTATGTACAGTAACAAGGCAGTGTGCTAACACAAGCTAAATACAGTAACAAGTCTCTCTGTACCACGACGAGCTACATTTTAAAAAAGGCTGTGTGCTAACACAATCAAAATACAGCAACAAGGCTCTGTGTACCAAGACAAGCTAAATACTGTAACAAGGCAGTGTGCTAACACAGGCTAAATACAGTAACCAGGCATGGTGCAGACACAATCTAAATACAGTAACACGGCATGGTGCTAAATATAGTAACAAGGCAGGGTGCTAACACAAGCTAAATACAGTAACAAGGCATAGTGCTAACACAAGATAAATACAGTACCAAGGCAAGGTGTTACCACAAGCTAAATACAGTAACAAGGCTCTGGGTACCAAGACAAGACAAGGCAAGCTACATTTCAAAAACAATGTAGGGCAGTGTGCTACCACAAGCTAAATACAGTAATAAGGCAGTGTGCTAACAAGGCAGGGTGCGTTGACAAGCTAAATACAGCAACAAGGCTCTCTGTGTACCAAGATAAGATAAATACAGTAACAAGGCAGTGTGCTAACACAAGCTAAATACAGTTGCTAACACAAGCTAAATACAGTAACAAGGCAGGGTGCTAACACAAGCTAAATACAGTAACAAGGCAGGGTGCTAGCACAAGCTAATTACAGTTCTATCAATGACTGCTTTTATTTCGAGGTTGTGATTGATTGATTTTGTTGGATGGACTTCTAATCCTTGAAGTGGTTATTCTGACAGTGCGTGCCTGGTCGTTCGTGTGTGCGTGTGTGTTTGTGTGTGTGTGTTTGTGTGTGTGTGCGTGCATTTGTGTGCGTGTGTGTGTGTGCGTGTGTGTGTGCGTGTGTGTGTGTGCGTGTGTGTGCGTGTGTATGTGTGTGCTTACGTGTGTGTTTGTTTATGGGTTACTACAGCTGTACGGCACTTTAACTCACGTATGATAGAATCTGATAAATCAGACCGATCTCGTTTTAAAAAGATTCGTTTGTCTCGTCCTTGCTAAATTTGATGCGCACCATACATGATTTCAACTGACCGTACGACGTAAGGCGATCGTAAGATTTGATTTTGCAGAAATCAGCGTGTACAAGATGTAGCGGAGGAAAGGCAAACGCATCGTGGACCGTCGTGCAAAGAAAAGGTGGGGCAGTTTCGTTGCACACGACTCGAGGGTGGGGCTACGTGTCCAAGTTAGGTGGAGGTGTGGCATCCAGATGACATCATTATCCAGAATTAATAATTGTGCGCAATGCGCATGCGTACGCGAATTGAAATAGATTCCGTAGCGTACGCTGGGTTCTAGTGATGAGAAAATTATGATTATTTGTTTTTTGTTTCAGAGTTGATATCTTAACATTGCTACACCTCGATGCGGTTAATTGCATGTAGTTAATAAAACTAATTAACCTTGATTAATAAAATTTTAATTAAAAATATGGATAAAAATTTGCCTAAACCCTTGATGTTTGTGTCAAAATCCTAGATTTTTAGCAACATCTGCTGAAAAGATATTCCAGTTCAAAAGCGTTGCGTTCTTTCGTGAAGACCCTGTATTTCAGTAAAAGATTGTACCTCAAATTCCTTCACAGTGCTTCTTACTTACTGATTAGTTCTCTTGTAAATTAGGCACTGGGTTTCACTTTTTAATACAGCTGGGATAACATATAATTGCTTTACATAATATATACTCCTTAATAGTAGGGTCATAGATGGAAAGTATCTGAAGTAATGTTCCCTTCCCCACTTCACTGCACACATATTGTCCTAGTCTGGAGTGTTCACATATGTTGGAATGAGCATTATTGTGTCTTTCTCCAAGTTACTATTGTAGTCAGAACTCTCAGCAGAATCGTTATCATCACCAGGTTCATTAGGGGTACTTTTATTTACATACATACGTATTATCACTGACAATATAATGCTGGCATCAGCAATGCCACCACATCCTTCATCACCATGCACTACAATCACCATTACTACCATTACCATTATTAGTTGCAGTGACACTTTGTGCAGACGTATTCTTAATCTCTGCAATAATCATGATAAGATGCTTGTGCTTGTCTAACAAAATCAGCATGATTAACTTATGGTGCATCGTGCAGTGATGTATGATACCATGCATCTGCTGCGTGTAGTGGGTATAGCTTATCATGTGATAATTCATGCATAGACCATTTGCATTCCATCATGCCGGTCCTATGTTTGAATTACAAGATATGCAAATGTGCCTGCAGTGCATGCGAAGGTATTTTTATCATGCAGTATATAAATATAATTATATATACCTAATAAAATAACTTGTATAAATGAGTTTTTGTACACACAAATCACATCGGTTGTGCATGGTACCCACATGTACATGTACACATGTACATGTACACATGTACATGTACACATGTACATGTACACATGTACATGTACACATGGCACTATGAAGTAAATGATGCCATAAAGATATAGGATGGATTTGATTTTCTCAACAAAGCTTGTGCAGCTAGGTACAAGTAACCACTTGATTCATTATATATGATGCATCTTATGGAGGTGTCTCCCCTGTGTCAGCAATGTATTTTGCAAGTGCACTTGTGCTTTCGTCTACAGAGGTGGCTATAAAATAGCACATTCTATAATACAAGAAAACTTAATAAGCTGAAGTTAACTTACCATCCCAAGTAACTTGCATAGGAGTACAAATGTACTGTGCCAAGTATACATGTATATAATTTATATAATTACACATAATTATACAATTTATACAAGACCATATGCCACCCACTACATGAACAAAGATGTTGTCATATCCTGCATGGGATATTGGATGGAGAGAAAATGCAAATATACTTGCACATGCGTGGATGTGAAGGACACTCCTCAACCCTTTGCCTATATATGTATCAAAAATACCACATCTACTTCTACGTGTATCCATATTCGGTCACTACTCATCCCTATACATCTAAGTATACATGTACCATTATATCATCACTCAGTTTCATACACACACATGCACAACCTCACACACACAATCACAAGTACAAATATTAACAGATTTCAACCAGGGTAACATTATTATTCACATTACAAATTTATGGCAGTAGGTAAACAAGATACATAAAAGATAAATAGTTCAGAGTATAGCTGATCTATGATGACCAAAGGTTCTGATGAACCGTTTGATGGATCTAAATGATAATAATATACATTAAATCACATATCTATAAGACCATTTGCAACTCACAAGAATGGCATCCATCTCAATACGTCATACTTAATAGCTGCAG
Source organism: Spongilla lacustris (assembly GCA_949361645.1). Classification (NCBI taxonomy): domain Eukaryota; kingdom Metazoa; phylum Porifera; class Demospongiae; order Spongillida; family Spongillidae; genus Spongilla; species Spongilla lacustris. The sequence goes on along the minus strand of OX442431.1, from coordinate 3,773,313 downwards.
ACGAAACCCCAGCTGGACCAGTTTTCAGGATCATCTGCACATGATGTTGGGTCCCTGATAGGAACATAGACACACCTACCCTGCAAGTACACAAAACAGCTCAGAGCTTCCCTGAATGTGCTTAGAAACTCACCAGAATGACAACTATCTCCATAGGTGAGCTTGCAAGTACTTAATAGCTCTGAGGTCACACCCCCAGTGTCCAAAATCTGCGCATGACATTGGGTCCCTGATTGGCACATAGACATATCTACCCAGTGGGTACATGCAAAAGCTCAGATCGTGCCTCAATGTGCTTTGCAACTCACAAGAATGACATCCATCTCCATAGGTCAGTTTGTATGTACCCATTAATTCTGGTCACACCCCCAATGTTCAAAATCCACTCATAGCGTTGGGTCCCCAGTTGGCACAGAGACACAACTACTCTGTGGGTACAAGGAAAAGCTCACACTTTGCCTCAATGTGGTTTGTAACTCACAAGAATGGCATAACTCAGCTGATAAGTACTTATTAGTCGTGGTCACACCCCCAGTGTTCAAAATCCACCCATAGCGTTGGGTCCCCAGTTGGCACAAAGACACACCTACTCTGTGGGTACAAGGAACAGCTCACACTTTGCCTCAATGTGCTTTGCAACTCACAAGAATGGCATAACTCAGCTGATACATTGTAAGTACTTATTAGTCGTGGTCACACCCCCAGTGTCCTAAATCCACCCATAGCGTTAGCATAAAGACACACCTACTCTGTGGGTACAAGGAACAGCTCACACTTTGCCTCAATGTGCTTTGTAACTCACAAGAACGGCATAGGTCAGCTTGTAACAATATCTAAAGTGGTGGTCACACCCCCAGTGTTCAAAATCCACCCATAGCGTTGGGTCCCCAGTTGGCACAAAGACACATCTACTCTGTGGGTACAAGGAACAGCTCACACTATGCCTCAATGTGCTTTGCAACTCACAAAAATGGCATAACTCAGCTGATAAATACTCATTAGTCGTGGTCACACCCCCAGTGTCCAAAATCCACCCATAGTGTTGGATCCCCAGTTGGCACAAAGACACACCTACTCTGTGGGTACAAGGAACAGCTCACACTTTGTCTCAATGTGCTTTGCAACTCACAAGAACGGCATAGTTCAGCTTGTAAGTACTTATTAGTCGTGGTCACACCCCCAGTGTTTAGAATCCACACATAGCGTTGGGTCACCAGTAGGCAAAGAGACACACCTACTCTGTGGGTACAAGGAACAGCTCACACTTTGTCTCAATGTGCTTTGCAACTCACAAGAACGGCATAGGTCAGCTTGTAAGTACTTATTAGTCATGGTCACACCCCCAGTGTTCAAAATCCACCCATAGCGTTGGGTCCCCAGTAGGCACAGAGACACATCTACTCTGTGGGTACAAGGAACAGCTCACACTTTGTCTCAATGTGCTTTGTAACTCACAAGAATGGCATAGTTCAGCAAGTAAGTACTTATTAGTCGTGGTCACACCCCCAGTGTTTAGAATCCACCCATAGCGTTGCGTCACCAGTAGGCACAGAGACACACCTACTCTGTGGGTACAAGGAACAGCTCACACTTTGTCTCAATGTGCTTTGCAACTCACAAGAACGGCATAGTTCAGCTAGTAAGTACTTATTAGTCGTGGTCACACCCCCAGTGTTTAGAATCCACCCATAGCGTTGGGTCACCAGTAGGCACAGAGACACACCTACTCTGTGGGTACAAGGAACAGCTCACACTTTGTCTCAATGTGCTTTGCAACTCACAAGAACGGCATAGTTCAGCTTGTAAGTACTTATTAGTCGTGGTCACACCCCCAGTGTTCAAAATCCACTCATAGCGTTGGGTCCACAGTTGGCACAGAGACACACCTACTCTGTGGGTACAAGGAACAGCTCACACTTTGTCTCAATGTGCTTTGTAACTCACAAGAACCTACTCTGTGGGTACAAGGAACAGCTCACACATTGTCTCAATGTGCTTTACAACTCACAAGAACGGCATAGTTCAGCTTGTAAGTACTTATTAGTCGTGGTCACACCCCCAGTGTTCAAAATCCACTCATAGCGTTGGGTCCCCAGTTGGCACAGAGACACACCTACTCTGTGGGTACAAGGAACAGCTCACACTTTGCCTCAATGTGCTTTGCAACTCACAAGAATGGCATAGGTCAGCTTGTAAGTACTTATTAGTCGTGGTCACACCCCCAGTGTTCAAAATCCACTCATAGCGTTGGGTCCCCAGTTGGCACAGAGACACACCTACTCTGTGGGTACAAGGAACAGCTCACACTTTGTCTCAATGTGCTTTGTAACTCACAAGAATGGCATAGTTCAGCTTTTAAGTACTTATTAGTCGTGGTCACACCCCCAGTGTTTAGAATCCACCCATAGCATTGGGTCACCAGTAGGCACAGAGACACACCTACTCTGTGGGTACAAGGAACAGCTCACACTTTGTCTCAATGTGCTTTGCAACTCACAAGAACGGCATAGTTCAGCTTGTAAGTACTTATTAGTCGTGGTCACACCCCCAGTGTTCAAAATCCACTCATAGCGTTGGGTCCACAGTTGGCACAGAGACACACCTACTCTGTGGGTACAAGGAACAGCTCACACTTTGTCTCAATGTGCTGTGTAACTCACAAGAACCTACTCTGTGGGTACAAGGAACAGCTCACACTTTGTCTCAATGTGCTTTGCAACTCACAAGAATGGCATAGTTCAGCTTGTAAGTACTTATTAGTCGTGGTCACACCCCCAGTGTTCAAAATCCACCCATAGAGTTGGGTCCCAGTAGGCACAGAGACACACCTACTCTGTGGGTACAAGGAACAGCTCACACTTTGCCTCAATGTGCTTTGCAACTCACAAGAATGGTATAACTCAGCTAGTAAGTACTTATTAGTCGTGGTCACACCCCCAATGTTCAAAATCCACTCATAGCGTTGGGTCACCAGTTGGCACAGAGACACACTACTCTGTGGGTACAAGGAACAGCTCACACTTTGCCTCAATGTGCTTTGCAACTCACAAGAATTGCATAGGTCTGCTTGTAAGTACTTATTAGTCGTGGTCACACCCCCAGTGTTTAAAATCCACCCATAGCGTTGGGTCACCAGTAGGCACAGAGACACACCTACTCTGTGGGTACAAGGAACAGCTCACACTTTGCCTCAATGTGCTTTGCAACTCACAAGAATGGCATAGGTCAGCTTGTAAGTACTTATTAGTCGTGGTCACACCCCCAGTGTTTAAAATCCACCCATAGCGTTGGGTCACCAGTAGGCACAGAGACACACCTACTCTGTGGGTACAAGGAACAGCTCACACTTTGTCTCAATGTGCTTTGCAACTCACAAGAATGGCATAGTTCAGCTTGTATTAGTCGTGGTCACACCCACAGTGTTCAAAATCCACTCATAGCATTGGGTCCCCAGTAGGCACAGAGACACACCTACTCTGTGGGTACAAGGAACAGCTCACACTTTGCCTCAATGTGCTTTGCAACTCACAAGAATGGTATAACTCAGCTAGTAAGTACTTATTAGTCGTGGTCACACCCCCAATGTTCAAAATCCACTCATAGCGTTGGGTCACCAGTTGGCACAGAGACACACCTACTCTGTGGGTACAAGGAACAGCTCACACTTTGCCTCAATGTGCTTTGCAACTCACAAGAATGGCATAGGTCAGCTTGTAAGTACTTATTAGTCGTGGTCACACCCCCAGTGTTCAAAATCCACTCATAGCGTTGGGTCACCAGTAGGCACAGAGACACACCTACTCTGTGGGTACAAGGAACAGCTCACACTTTGCCTCAATGTGCTTTGCAACTCACAAGAATGGCATAGGTCAGCTTGTAAGTACTTATCAGTCGTGGTCACACCCCCAGTGTTTAAAATCCACCCGTAACGTTGGGTCACCAGTAGGCACAGAGACACACCTACTCTGTGGGTACAAGGAACAGCTCACACTTTGTCTCAATGTGCTTTGCAACTCACAAGAATGGCATAGTTCAGCTTGTATTAGTCGTGGTCACACCCCCAGTGTTCAAAATCCACTCATAGCATTGGGTCCCCAGTAGGCACAGAGACACATCTACTCTGTGGGTACAAGGAACAGCTCACACTTTGCCTCAATGTGCTTTGCAACTCACAAGAATGGTATAACTCAGCTAGTAAGTACTTATTAGTCGTGGTCACACCCCCAATGTTCAAAATCCACTCATAGCGTTGGGTCCCCAGTTGGCACAGAGACACACCTACTCTGTGGGTACAAGGAACAGCTCACACTTTGCCTCAATGTGCTTTGCAACTCACAAGAATGGCATAGGTCAGCTTGTAAGTACTTATTAGTCGTGGTCACACCCCCAGTGTTCAAAATCCACTCATAGCGTTGGGTCCCCAGTTGGCACAGAGACACACCTACTCTGTGGGTACAAGGAACAGCTCACACTTTGTCTCAATGTGCTTTGTAACTCACAAGAATGGCATAGTTCAGCTTTTAAGTACTTATTAGTCGTGGTCACACCCCCAGTGTTTAGAATCCACCCATAGCATTGGGTCACCAGTAGGCACAGAGACACACCTACTCTGTGGGTACAAGGAACAGCTCACACTTTGTCTCAATGTGCTTTGCAACTCACAAGAACGGCATAGTTCAGCTTGTAAGTACTTATTAGTCGTGGTCACACCCCCAGTGTTCAAAATCCACTCATAGCGTTGGGTCCACAGTTGGCACAGAGACACACCTACTCTGTGGGTACAAGGAACAGCTCACACTTTGCCTCAATGTGCTTTGTAACTCACAAGAATGGCATAATTCAGCTAGTAAGTACTTATTAGTCGTGGTCACACCCCCAGTGTTTAGAATCCACCCATAGCGTTGGGTCACCAGTAGGCACAGAGACACACCTACTCTGTGGGTACAAGGAACAGCTCACACTTTGCCTCAATGTGCTTTGCAACTCACAAGAATGGCATAGGTCAGCTTGTAAGTACTTATTAGTCGTGGTCACACCCCCAGTGTTCAAAATCCACTCATAGCGTTGGGTCACCAGTTGGCACAGAGACACACCTACTCTGTGGGTACAAGGAACAGCTCACACTTTGTCTCAATGTGCTGTGTAACTCACAAGAACCTACTCTGTGGGTACAAGGAACAGCTCACACTTTGTCTCAATGTGCTTTGCAACTCACAAGAACGGCATAGTTCAGCTTGTAAGTACTTATTAGTCGTGGTCACACCCCCAGTGTTCAAAATCCACCCATAGCGTTGGGTCCCCAGTCGGCACAGAGACACACCTACTCTGTGGGTACAAGGAACAGCTCACACTTTGCCTCAATGTACTTTGCAACTCACAAGAATGGTATAACTCAGCTAGTAAGTACTTATTAGTCGTGGTCACACCCCCAATGTTCAAAATCCACTCATAGCGTTGGGTCACCAGTTGGCACAGAGACACATCTACTCTGTGGGTACAAGGAACAGCTCACACTTTGCCTCAATGTGCTCTGCAACACACAAGAATGGTATAACTCAGCTAGTAAGTACTTATTAGTCGTGGTCACACCCCCAATGTTCAAAATCCACCCATAGCGTTGGGTCACCAGTTGGCACAGAGACACATCTACTCTGTGGGTACAAGGAACAGCTCACACTTTGCCTCAATGTGCTCTGCAACTCACAAGAATGGTATAACTCAGCTAGTAAGTAGTTATTAGTCGTGGTCACACCCCCAATGTTCAAAATCCACTCATAGCGTTGGGTCACCAGTTGGCACAGAGACACACCTACTCTGTGGGTACAAGGAACAGCTCACACTTTGCCTCAATGTGCTTTGCAACTCACAAGAATGGCATAGTTCAGCTTGTAAGTACTTATTAGTCGTGGTCACACCCCCAGTGTTTAAAATCCACCCATAGCGTTGGGTCACCAGTTGGCACAGAGACACACCTACTCTGTGGGTACAAGGAACAGCTCACACTTTGCCTCAATGTGCTTTGCAACTCACAAGAATGGCATAGTTCAGCTTGTAAGTACTTATTAGTCGTGGTCACACCCCCAGTGTTTAAAATCCACCCATAGCGTTGGGTCACCAGTTGGCACAGAGACACACCTACTCTGTGGGTACAAGGAACAGCTCACACTTTGCCTCAATGTGCTTTGCAACTCACAAGAATGGCATAGTTCAGCTTGTAAGTACTTATTAGTCGTGGTCACACCCCCAGTGTTTAAAATCCACCCATAGCGTTGGGTCACCAGTTGGCACAGAGACACACCTACTCTGTGGGTACAAGGAACAGCTCACACTTTGCCTCAATGTGCTTTGCAACTCACAAGAATGGCATAGGTCAGCTTGTAAGTACTTATTAGTCGTGGTCACACCCCCAATGTTCAAAATCCACTCATAGCGTTGAGTCACTAGTAGGCACAGAGACACACCTACTCTGTGGGTACAAGGAACAGCTCACACTTTGCCTCAATGTGCTTTGCAACTCACAAGAATGGTATAACTCAGCTAGTAAGTACTGATTAGTCGTGGTCACACCCCCAATGTTCAAAATCCACTCATAGCGTTGGGTCACCAGTTGGCACAGAGACACATCTACTCTGTGGGTACAAGGAACAGCTCACACTTTGCCTCAATGTGCTTTGCAACTCACAAGAATGGCATAGGTCAGCTTGTAAGTACTTATTAGTCGTGGTCATACCCCCAGTGTTTAAAATCCACCCATAGCGTTGGGTCACCAGTAGGCACAGAGACACACCTACTCTGTGGGTACAAGGAACAAGAATGGCATAGGTCAGCTTGTAAGTACTTATTAGTCGTGGTCACACCCCCAGTGTTTAAAATCCACCCATAGCGTTGGGTCACCAGTAGGCACAGAGACACACCTACTCTGTGGGTACAAGGAACAGCTCACACTTTGCCTCAATGTGCTTTGCAACTCACAAGAATGGTATAACTCAGCTAGTAAGTACTTTTTAGTCGTGGTCACACCCCCAATGTTCAAAATCCACTCATAGCGTTGGGTCACCAGTAGGCACAGAGACACATCTACTCTGTGGGTACAAGGAACAGCTCACACTTTGCCTCAATGTGCTTTGCAACTCGCAAGAATGTTATAACTCAGCTAGTAAGTACTTATTAGTCGTGGTCACACCCCCAATGTTCAAAATCCACTCATAGCGTTGGGTCACCAGTTGGCACAGAGACACACCTACTCTGTGGGTACAAGGAACAGCTCACACTTTGCCTCAATGTGCTTTGCAACTCACAAGAATGGCATAGGTCAGCTTGTAAGTACTTATTAGTCGTGGTCACACCCCCAATGTTCAAAATCCACTCATAGCGTTGGGTCACCAGTAGGCACAGAGACACATCTACTCTGTGGGTACAAGGAACAGCTCACACTTTGCCTCAATGTGCTTTGCAACTCGCAAGAATGTTATAACTCAGCTAGTAAGTACTTATTAGTCGTGGTCACACCCCCAATGTTCAAAATCCACTCATAGCGTTGGGTCACCAGTTGGCACAGAGACACACCTACTCTGTGGGTACAAGGAACAGCTCACACTTTGCCTCAATGTGCTTTGCAACTCACAAGAATGGCATAGGTCAGCTTGTAAGTACTTATTAGTCGTGGTCACACCCCCAGTGTTCAAAATCCACCCATAGCGTTGGGTCCCCAGTAGGCACAGAGACACACCTACTCTGTGTGTACAAGGAACAGGTCACACTTTGCCTCAATATGCTTTGCAACTGACAAGAATGACATCCATCTCCATAGGTCAGCTTAGCTTGTAAGTACTTATTAGTTGTGGACACGCTCCTAGCTGGTCCAGTGTTCAGGATCCGCGCCTGATGTTGAGTCCGTGGTTGGCACAGGTACACATCTACCCTATGACTACATCGTACAGCTCACGATCTCGGCGAAGCAACTCCATATAACAGTGTTTACGTTCACGATCTATTAAGCGCGCGCTTCTGTGCCCGCCGCGTGAGGAATGTTAAACCTATTCATTTTAAAATGTGCGGCTGAGGAATGTGGGGTTAACTTCCACATGGTCTTTAACCTTCATACAATTAAAAAAAAAGCATTGTCGTCTGGGCCTCCGCCCCAGACCCTTGCAGCGCTCCTCCAGACCCCCTAGCTGGGGTTAATCCCCCCCCCCCCCTCCCACTTTTATTATTATTCCTGGATCCGCCCCCTGCCATTACTGTGCCTAGTAGCTGTATTGCTATATTGCTGGGGTGTAAGCTGAATAACTGTCACCTATAACTTGTTGTTTGTGTTTTATGTTAAATAAATAACAAAGATACACACACACAAACACACACCACACACAAACGCATGCACAGAAGAACCAGCAGCTATTCATTTGCACCATACTGTTCTAATAGTCCAATTATTGTCTTCATTTCCATTTGCTTCTTGATTTTCAAGTAGTCTCTGTTCCTAACGGTAACTAATGCCATCCACTCTGGTACTGCTTCTCGCAGCAGTCGTAGGTGTTCTTCAACACATTCTGCAGTATACATCAAAACAGCTGGTACACAAAAATTTCTACACAGACACATGCATACTGAGATGCCTTGGTTGTTTCACTACTAAGAGCAAATGAGATAGGATTTGTAGGCATCAATTTGAAGAAGCATGCAATATTAATATAGTTACAGATAATGTAGGCATGCATTAATCTCATGTTTGCTTGTACTAAATTGGGGCCTACAAATTATGCATCTAAACTAATTTAAATTAAAAGCCATGTTTGTAAGTTGCAAGGTTTAAAAGGCAAATGCACATATATACCTAACATTTGAGTACAACAACCCCCCTTCTTCCCACACCGTCATCTAACAATTGAAGGGAGTGGACTTATATATCAGGTGTCCACAAAAGAATGCAACGATTTTATTAAATCCCTAAAAATTCTTTCTGAGAATGTTGGTGGGTGTAGAATGAAAGGGAACAAGTGTTTGGAGATGCACTTTTGTAGAATGGCATTACATTTATGTTGCTAAATATAGTAATATATCTCAAACACTTGTTCCCTTCCATTTTGTGCCCACCATCAATGCCATTAATGCCACCGTTTTTATATCTTATTTCATATTAGTGACTATATTAGTTAGGATTTTATGACAGTGACGGAAGGGGGGGGGGGGGGGGGGGGGGGCCTAGGTCAGGCTTATATTAGTCTCCCATACATACTTAGTCTCGTAACCAGATTGAGTTTTGTTATGAACTGTCTCTGAATCACTGCTGATGCACTATGAGTTGTTGTTTTTGGCTGTGCAAAGAGATTGACTGTCCCAAAGGCATTAGGCATCAATTTGGTCCTTAATGAAAATATACGTATATTATAAATACGTTTGCACTTGTGCTATATATCTTAGGCACTACTCATAATCATCCAAATGATTTTGGTTATGAACACAATGCTAGGGCTACATGTAATGCACGAATATGTATTGTACCCTAAAAAATGATATGTCTATTGTCAAACCCAGTGGTATGTGGATAATGTGCATGAAATTATTTTTGAATAAATTGATCTCATTGAATGAAGGAATCCTCTACCGACGAAAAATCCGCATGAGAGACGGAAAAAAAGGTAGATAAGCGCAGGGTGTTGACAGAACGTGTGAATTAGACTCCCGTCTAATATATAATAGGCCTAGGGTACAAATTATGGTGGGGTTGTGCTTGGTTATTAGCTGTAAGTGAGTAGCTTAAGACTGGAGCAGGTCTCACTTCATCAGGCAGGTTTCATAGCAAAAAATTCTGCTTGTCACCTTCACAGAAGGTGCAATGGCTAGGCTTTAATTTAGAAGACTTAAATAGCTGCATTGTGCACAGTGCCTGATAAAAAAAAATTGCATTACAAACCATGCTTCGGGGTGCTTTAGCCCCCCAAATATCAATATCGGACATCCTAACGATGTCATGAATTGGGGCAATTTGCATGCATTTGGTAGTCTCACCAGAATAACTGCAAATCACCGTGGAAATTGCTCTTTGGAACTTTTCCACTTAGTAGAATATGGAGTCAATAAAGAGAAATCCAACTTGCATCTTAGCCAAAACAGAGTGGAACTATATGGGTTATTGTGTTTTTCGGCTATGAGCAAGGCCATTCTTTTATAATACACAGTTGTGGCTATTGGACCCAAGATAGTCTCACACATAGATTAGAATGATCCAATCATTGCCAATATACTGTGAACACCCTACTAAGTAGTATCAACTTAATTAAATTGTGGAAGCACTAGAGCAGACACTTTGCACTTTGCACTAGAGCAGACACTTTGCACTAGAGCAGACACTTTGCACTAGAGCAGACACTTTGCACTAGAGCAGACACTTTGCACTAGAGCAGACACTTTGCACTAGAGCAGACACTTTGCACATTTGTATCAACCAGTAAAACCACATTAAGTAGTGGCAGTGGCATGAGGGCAGGGGAGGTTAAAGCAATGCATATACAAAAATGCTAGGTTCACACATTAGCTAAGTCACACCCAATGATTGTTGCTATAACTGAACCAAATTATATATGCATGTGCAATTATCCAAAACCATATACCTTTAGGTACACCAGAGCTTTCTGATACTTTCTGTACAACATCATCTTGGAGCAGAGCAGCTTTCTGTTCACTAACAAAATAGCTGGATTAGATGTCAAAGACCACAGTATAAGAGGAGGCAATGCACACACAGCTGTACTATGGCCCAAGGATACCTCTTCACAATTCGGCACATCTTGGGCAACTTCTCAAGCATGCATAACTTCTTCTCCACTGCAGGGTCTCTGGTGATCACTGCAGTTGCCCTTGCTGCTTCCTTCAATCGAATCTGAAGTACACAAGTTTACATTCGCATATAAACATGTGTACTATATTTGGTCCTCTTCCCTCCCTCCCTTCCTCTCGTGCTTACTCTCTCTAGAAGCAGAGGCGAGATTCCAACCAAAGTGGGGTCAAGTTGAGGAGCTGTAGGTGTAACAGGACTAGGAGGTATAGCAGGGCTATGAGGTGTTTCATCACATTTCTGACTGCTTGAGTTTGCCAATGCCCTTTGTAACTTGAAGGCAAAGCTGTGGTGGGCAGCGGCAAGCACATCTCTTGCAGTAGTATAGGACTCTGGTGTAGAAAAATCATAGGCAAATCAAATTCATTTACTTTCAGCTGAAACTGAGTAGCCAGCCATGCTCATGCACCTCACACTAAAGATGTCAGAGCTCTGCAATTTTACCTTTCAATGGAGGTTTAGGTAGCTCTGCCACCTCCACATCAGGCACTGCTTTTAGATCAAAATTGGGGTGCCACCATATGATCTCCTTCTCCGGAATATCAATAGGAAGTAACCTTGTTTTCAAAAAAGACTAATAGGAGGTAAAGAAAACATCACATGAAGACAAGATCACAACAAGAAGGTACAAGATAAAGGTGATGAAAACCATCACAACATGCAACTTCCAAACTGATCTGATGTTACCTTGTGGTGGTTAAACACTATTTTTAGCAGACCATTCCTGAAGGCCTGTGTCCTTTCCACCAGGGCTGCACTGTCCAAGTACTTCTCTTCCTTAAGTCCACCACACTCAATGGTAAGGTGGTACTGTTCCCTCTCCCTCAGGTTCCCATAGGTACCAGGAATGCCCTTCTCTTGGCGGAAGACGAAGGCAGTTGGGAGGACAGTCTTCATCTGCCCAAGGTTGCACTCTTCAAATGTTCTAGACAGATGTGTACAGACCCTCACTTGAAACAAACCTCAAATAGAAATTAGAGCCCACAGGTGCACATTGTGTGTGTGTGTGTGTGTGTGTGTGTGTGTGTGTGTGTGTGTGTGTGTGTGTGTGTGTGTGTGTGTGTGTGTGTGTGTGTGTGTGTGTGTGTGTGCATATGCCAAGTCATTGTTGAGTTCATGGCTACGAGAGTTTGGACATAAATATAGTTTGGACAATGTATGAACAAGTTGGGCTTGCTGTCTTAGGAAACAAAACATGGTACAGTGTGTATTTGCTCAGCCAAGTAAATTGCCCTTCACCTATGGATTATAAAGTATAACTTGAGACATGATGAGAAGGTTAGATTTAATATAGCAATCTGTAGCTCAAAATATACACATAACCCTAATAGGTTCCATATAGGATTTGTGCCATATCATGAATGCCATTAACAAATGCACACCCACACACACACCCACTCCCACTTGAATTATTGTAATGTTAACGTAAATATTAAAATACATATTGTACGGTCTACAATGAAAACTGCCTGCTTAAAAGTCTTCATAATAAAGAGGACTAACTAACAAAGTAAGAGCCCGCTGTTATGAATCCGACGGCAAGCCAACTTTACATGTACTAAATTGTGTGTTTCATGCAGTTCAAGAATGATAAATTGGGGAACGCGCCTGCCTGTGCATGATGGCGGGGTACTATTATTCATTAAGAGGGAGGGGTTCCTCCTTCCCTCACCCTCTTTTATTTTATTTTGTTCTAAATAGTAAGCCAAATGGGAGTGTTGGCTAGGTCGGAGATTTAGTAAAGAAAAGAAAGAGGGGAGGGGTTACCCCTCCCTCCTTATTATGTAAAGACCGTACATGAATATATATATATATTTGAAGTGTTTGGGGTGGGTGGGTGAAACTGCATAAGTGCCTAAAAGGCGACTCGCCTATAACTCTCGTACCAAGAAACAGATAGCGTAGCTCTTTATTGCTGCACCAGAAACGAAAGATGATCATTTTCATGTTTTGTTCGAGTTGCCAGACCGTTTGCTTTAGGAGAACAAAAAAGCTCGTACTGTTTTCGTTCCCAGACTTATTTTTCTCCATGGTTGTCTTCTTCTTGTTGGGTAAGTATAACTCGAGTTAGGAACGTTTTAATGAGTGACAATTATACAAATGGCTCTAGAATATCCTGGAAGAACATCTTCAGGAAAGTTATGATATATATACAAATAAAGCATGTACCCGATATACGTAATCGTTACATAGAGAGTTAGCTATATCAATAACGTCCCGATGGCCATGTTTCATGTAAATTGTGTATTGTGCAAGCCATGTCCACCAGCTAGCTTTGTCTAGCTATTGTCCACCTTTATGGGAACAAAAGAGGTGAGCTAAATGACAAAAGGAATGCCAAAAGTGATACTCCTTCTGACAATCATTATCTCTGGTACAATGCGGATCCTGAACAAAGCGAGCGTCTGCTTGTGACGCTAGCATGCAAATATTGAATCAAACAGAGCTGTGAGTAGAGCAGTGCATAAAACTTGGCACGTGACTTTCAATCTAGACCAGCTGCATGTGACATAACTGTAAACATTGTGTTGCTAGGCAATACACATGGCATTACAACTGCCAGCTGGATTTTGTCACAAAAACGTATTGAGAGTTACGCAGTAACTCTCATATAGGATTTGTGCCGTATCATGAATATCATTATAAAAACGTCACCCACGTATAACTCGCAAATGGATACTTTGTTGCTATCGAAGCAGAAGGGAAAGAATGTTTTGTTCAAGTCGCCAGACCCTTTACGTTAAGAGAACAAAAAAGCTTGTAACTACGAATTTAAGTTCGAGTTTTCCAGACTCGAGTCAGTATGGTACAATCATTATTTCTGCGGATCCAGAAGAAAAAAAAGTGAGCGTCTCCTTGTGATAGTTAGCATGCAGGTGTTAAATCGAACCGAGCTCTTAGCAAGGCAGTGCATAAAGCTTGGCGCGCGAGTTTCAATCTAGAACAGATGCAAAAGTAACAGAACTATAAACATTGTGTTGCTAGGCAATAATAACACCGGCTGGATTTTGTCATACAAACCCATGTATAGATTGCATGTATGTGCTGTGCTATATAGATACAAATGAATGAAACAAGATATAAAAACATTCTTTCTGAGAAAGTTAGTGGTATATAGGATTTGAAGGCAATGGCGGTGTAAAAAGGAAGGGAACAAGGGATTGGAGATATACTATAAACACGCACTATATCCCTATATTTAGCACTTTTGTAGAACAGGATTAGATTTATGTTGTTAAATATAGTGCATGTTTATCGTATATCTCCAATCCCTTGTTCCCTTTCTTTTTACATAACCATTGCCTTCAAATCCTGTATACCACCAACTTTCTCAGAGAGACTGTTTTTTTTATTTATTTACATAACATAAATTCATCAGGATCAAACACTGCAGAACATTCCAAAACACTCCTCATAACCTATGAATAACAAAACATTGCCGCACTGCGCCGCACTGTCAAAAAGCAAAACACTACAAACTCAAACGAATGCACTTCAACAAACAGTTTTATATTTGTTAAAAGTAGGAACCTTGGGTTTCTCAGCAAATGTAAGAATCCTCCAATCCACAAGAGTGGGTTAGTTGAGCCAATGTTTACAGTTTGGTTTAAATTGCCTCTGGGGTTTGGTATTAAGCAGAGGTAATAGTCTGATATAAAGGGGCATCACTTGGGTACATGTCGAAGGAATGTTAGAGACTGGGGATGTATGTGAGAATAGGGACATTATTAAAAATTAACAAGTGTCAAATGGCACTTGAACTAACCCACTCAAGTGGGTTAGTTGTGCCAGGTACAAGGCTGTCTTATGCTAAAGTTATGTGCATATTGCTAGCATGAGTAGGACAAGGCCTTCCTGTCTCTTGTCCAATTGCCAAGCATTGTCAAATACTAATGCATGACACTTTTCTAATGAGAGCCCATACAAGTTTTAACATGATTCACAATGCCATTCTCCATTTTATAAATAATAACAGAATGCCTCTGAGATTGCTGCATAGCCAAATAAGCCAAGCTCACTATTATTTCACGTGAATCAAAAATTGTTTTAATGCCATACAATTGCAGTTAAAGCGTATGGCTCAACTAACCACTTTACAAATGGCTCTTGAAACTAACCTCACTACTAACTTTTCCAGTAAAGAGCAAAAAGGAAACAAAGTATATAGTTTATTAATATAGCTGCATACATGCACTTTCAAGCACCCAAGACTGAAACAGGAATATTATCATTGTGTATAAATTATGAGCACACAAACCTAAAAAATAGGATTTCACTCTGATCATCATAAATATTACATTCTAATGAATGCTAAAACAGAATCCTTATGTAGGACAAAAAGCTAGTCATTACACATAATGTCAATGTTAGCATAATTACGAGGAATGCACAAAGAATGCAATACGTAACTCTATGGAATACGAAACCTCCCTCAATAATCTATGCTTAATCATACATCCTACCCTTATCCTTCTCGTCCTGTTTTACTAACCTTCTCATCAGGACTGTCCTAATATTAAATAACTAACCTTCTCATTATGTCCTGCACAGCCTTCTTGAGCTTTGCCAATGTGCACACCTCATGTCTCATCTGCAGCATGTTCACTATTGTGTCTGCACAGCGAAACTTTTCTAGAAGAAGTTTGTAGTGGTCTGGAAGGGCAGTGTGTGCTGGCGTTTGGCTGGACATATGATATATTTATTAACGGTAGGAATACATTCTGTAGCACAATACATTGATCCCCCTCCCCCTCTAGTAGAACTGAAGCATAGGTGGAGTCAATTCGCTTTACACATGCCGATAACTCAGAATAGTTATTGCGCTTTATATTATATCTAACAATACGGCACACAAGCCTACCCTGTCTTAACACCTGGCGAAACGTCCGACGGAGGTCGTCCTGTGCTGGATGATGCTGCTGCAGAAACTGACTCCGGACCTTGAATGCGTTTGGGTTTTTTCGTGCCCTTTTCGTGTTCCGGCGCCCTTCTTTTTATAGGAAGGTAATCGTGCAAGGACATTACCAGTATTTTCCAACGTGTGAATTTAAAATTTAAATTTAACCCTCGTGCTGGGAAACGTGAATCCGCGTTTCGCCGGAAGTGGTCGTAAGTTACGGACTTACGGTTTTATGGCTAGCTGTGTATAAAAGCTCGTACATACAATGTTATCATAGTACGACAAGCAGAAATATAAAACTGCCCGTATACCACGACGTGTGAACTCCACCACTGGAAAAACTTTCGCGGGTCCCCTGCCTTAGATGATGCCAGGTTGATAACGACTAAATCAACTAGGCCCTATTGAGGTCCGCCAAGTCAACTGTGAATTTCGTTAATATCCTATCAACCTGGGATTTTTTCTTCTACCAAGGCTGTGCACTTTTCAGTGTTCTAATTCACAGTCCCACAAACAACAGAGGCGTTAGCACACAGTGGTTTGCGGCCATACATTTTGTGGACAAAAGGCATACCTATAGAAACAAGATATAAAAATTTAATTAAAATAAAATTGGTGATGTAGGATTTGTAAACAGCAATTGAGTAAAAAGTAAGGAAACAAGGAATTACGGATATTATGCATTCATAAAATTATAAATATTACATACCTACATTTAGCACAGAATTTCAGACAGGTATATTTGCTAAATAATGTAGGTCTGTAATATTTATAATTTAATGAATGCATAATATCCGTAATTCCTTGTTTCCTTACTTTTTACTCAATTGCTGTTTACAAATCCTACATCACCAATTTTATTTTAATTAAATTTTTATATCTTGTTTCACTCCTTTTTTTCCCCCCGGCAGGTTCCTACTTATACGTTGCATGCATGAGAGCAAACAAAGAAAGAAGGGCAATCTTGGAATATAATATAGAGCATCACATTACAGCAGTATAAGACAGTTTGATCTGCTCACTTGCTATCAACATTAAATCACATAATAATCAAACAATTTCTTTCTTTTAGACAGCTAAGTATCTGAACTGGCATGTGAGCAACACCCAGTCTCTCAGCCAGGTTATTTTGAAAGGCAAGGGGACCCCTATAAAAGAAGTAGTAGTGGAGGAGAGGAGGTATTAGTAGTGAAGGAACAACATATTATGCTCAGACCACAAATGCCCTTACCCTGGCTCCAACCAGAGCATCATGATATTTAATGCCATTTTCTAATGCCTAACACGCTTTTCATTAAACCGCTATGGATTACCAGCTACCAAAATTGGTTTATCAGGATCAACCTAAGCATAGCACACCCCCCCCCCCCCCCCCCCCCCCATTATGAAACTATTCTCACATGATTCAAAGCCCTCTGCTCTTGACTGAAGGTACGCATGTGTTCTCCAAAGCCAGTAAACAAAGGCATCAGGATTAATCACCTTAAATGTCTGTAGCAATTGGCCATTCACACCAAAGATGCTTACCAGATTGCTTGCCATTTTCATAAGTGGTGTGCAAAAGGACCACCATTGAGTACAGCACAGAATAGGTCTACCATCATGGCCAAACTGTATGCCCAGCTGTGAGGGAGGAGGATGGGAGGTGAAGAAAGGATGGGACGGGAGGAGGGGGAGGATGGAACGGGAGGAGGGGAGGTGAAGGGAGGAGGGGAGGTGAAGGGAGGATGGGAAGTAAAGGGAGGAGAGGAAGTGAAGGGAGGATGGGAGGTGAAGAAGGGCGGATGGGAAGTGAAGGGAGGAGGGGAGGTGAAGGGAGGATGGGAAGTGAAGGAAGGATGGGAAGTGAAGGGAGGAGGGGAGGTGAAGGGAGGATGGGAGTTGAAGGGAGGAGGGGAGGTGAAGGGAGGAGGGGAGGTGAAGGGAGGAGGGGGAGGAGTTGAAGGGAGGATGGGAGGTGAAGGGAGGAAGGGAGGGGAGGTGAAGGAGGTGAAGGGAGGAGGGGAGGTGAAGGGAGGAGGGGAGGTGAAGGGAGGAGGGGAGGTGAAGGGAGGAGGGGAAGTGAAGGGAGGATGAGAGGTGAAGGGAGGAGGGGAGGTGAAGAGGATGGGAGGAGAGGAGGTGAAGGGAGGAGGGGAGGTGAAGGGAGGAGGGGAAGTGAAGGGAGGATGAGAGGTGAAGGGAGGAGGGGAGGTGAAGAGGATGGGAGGAGAGGAGGTGAAGGGAGGAGGGGAGGTGAAGGGAGGAGGGGAGGTGAAGAGGATGGGAGGAGAGGAGGTGATGGGAGGTGAAGGGAGGATGAGAGGTGAAGGGAGGAGGGGAGGTGAAGGGAGGAGGGGAGGTGAAGGGAGGAGGGGAGGTGAAGAGGATGGGAGGAGAGGAGGTGATGGGAGGTGAAGGGAGGATGAGAGGTGAAGGGAGGAGAGGAGGTGAAGGGAGGAGGGGAGGTGAAGAGGATGGGAGGAGAGGAGGTGATGGGAGGTGAAGGGAGGATGAGAGGTGAAGGGAGGAGGGGAGGTGAAGGGAGGAGGGGAGGTGAAGGGAGGAGGGGAGGTGAAGGGAGGAGGGGAGGAGGGGAGGTGATGGGAGGATGGGAGGAGGGGAGGTGAAGGGAGGAGGGGAAGTGAAGGGAGGATGGGAGGTGAAGGGAGGAGGGGAAGGGCGGATGGGAAGGGAGAAGAGAAGGGGGAGAGGAGGTGAAGGGAGGATGGAATGGGAGGATGAGGAGAGGAAGCGAAGGAAGAATAGAAGGGGGAGAGGAGAGGGAGGATGAGAAGGGAGAAGGAGGAGAGGAAGGGAAGGAAGAAGAGAAGGGGGAGAGGAGGGGAGGTGAAGGAAGGATGGGAAGGGATAAGTGAAAGGGAGAGGAGAGGAAGGGAGGATGGGATGGGATAAGTGAAGGGGGAGAGGAGGGGAAGGGAGAAGAGAAATATGAGGAGGGGAATGGAGAAGGGAAGGGGAGAGGAGGGGAAGGGAGAAGGGAAGGGGGAGAGGAGGTGAAGGGAGGAGGGGGAAGAGGTGAAGGGAGGTGAAGGGAGGATGAAGGGAGGAGGGGAGGAGATGAAGGGAGGAGGGAAGGGAGAAGAGAGGATGAGACAGGAGGGAAGAGGACGAGCAAAGGAGGGGATAGCAAGCACAACATCACACCTGCTGTATAGATAACTCGGCAACATATCCATGGGACATGGCACACACAAACATACACATACACCCACCCTTCCAGAGTGGTCCACTCCTCATCCTGGTAGGATGGTGTTCCCTTTCCTCTTCTCCATCTCCACCTAATAACATTGGCCAAGAACAGCTCACAACTGGCAGACACACATATTTGAATGAAAACCATATACCTTCCCCTGAGCAGCAGTGCTTGTAGCCATGTCAAGAACAAAGCGTTGTAGCAACTTCTATGGGGTTAGTTCCAAGGATGCTCTGTCATGGGAGAGACATGAGTTATGGGGTTACCAGTGCAGCTTGAATGAACATGCAGCACCTGGTTTGCTCTGCAGGTGGGGACCACCAGTGGACACGCATTTGTGAAGGATATTCCCGTTGATAGAGGAGCAACCATGCATGCACTGAACAGAACTCACTGATGAATGGTCCTACCCTTGCGCGCGAATAAACATGGACATATTACACCCAAACGTTATACTCCTACCTCGTAGGATTTCTTTTCCTTTGGATTTGCCTGATATTGAGCTTGTTTGGACGCTAAAATCAGTTCTCGATTTTGATCGTAGTCGGCCTTCGTGCTATCCTTCTTACTTTCAAAATCGGCTTTGTAGCGCTTCCTGTCGCAAGCCTTCTTTGTTTCATGCGCTTCTTGAATACTGTCACGCTCCTTACATTCATCTGATATTGCGACTCGTCTACACAACTTTCGTAATTTATGTCTTGTACACGTGTTTCCGGTGCAGCTAATAGGGCCAGGGCACCCTTCTAGCTTTGGAATAGCGCTTCAATGGCTTCTGGCCATGACCTCCATATTAGGAACAAGAAGCTGATAAAATCTGTTGTGGGCTATGCGTTAACATAACTATGTTTGCTAAAGATCGAAATTGTGTTCAGTATAACTCAAATTCGGAAAGTAATAGTACCAAACAAACTCGGCAGAAAGTTTCTAACTTGTCTCCTACAGTTCCTTTTCAAAACGGCTAACATTACACTTCAATCGTGACGAAGATACAGTGCAATAAACCTCTTATCCGAGCGAATCTTATCTTATCAGATCCGGAAGATGG
This sequence comes from Spongilla lacustris, assembly GCA_949361645.1. Taxonomy (NCBI): domain Eukaryota; kingdom Metazoa; phylum Porifera; class Demospongiae; order Spongillida; family Spongillidae; genus Spongilla; species Spongilla lacustris. The sequence continues at coordinate 3,753,338 of OX442431.1, read as the reverse complement.
AGAAACTTTTTTTAGGTTCGAGTGTGGGAACGAGTGAGCCGTATCTCTGTTGTCTGAGCTTTCTAAGCGTCGGCAGTTTTACTAAGTTGTAGGTACTCGACTCCTGTATCCAAATACGCTCGCTAAAGTCCTACTGATTCTACGGCACATCGGCAATAGTGGAATCGGGTATTTTGCTAATCGTATTCATCACACTTCAAATCCTACATAGGACCTACTAACGTAGGTCCTGATATTGAAAAAGTGGCGTAATGCCTTAGCAACCACCCTTGACAACAGACAACCTTACAAACTTTGCACTACGTGTTAACATGTTTGAACTTGTCGCCATTTAAAGGCCATACATGGAATGAAGTACCTTTGTTCTATTAGTAGCCAATGTCGCATGGACTAGTTTTCTCTCCACCGCTTCCTACAAGCGGCCATTTTTTGACGAACCCATCGACTTCAACGTACTTTTTCGACCACGCAGACAAATTCTGCTCCCCAAGTGGAAGCACAGAACAAAAGGAGACAGAAGGTACTTACAGCATATAGTATGGAACTGTAGCCATACTTTTCTTCGCGATGGTATACGCGTGTGAAGTATACTGTGGTTTGAGCCGTGGGTGGTAACTACATGTGCGTATCGACGTGTTATACGATAGTTAAGGAATAGAATGTCTTTCTCCTTTGTTTGGCGGTGGAATTGCTTCCACAATCAGGGGTGCAATGGATAGCCTGTGCTCTTGAACAATAAGAGAGGGGGCCTGCACCCATCCACCTTGCCCATTGTTATAGATATACAAGATATAAAAATTTAATTAAAATAAAATTGGTGATGTAGGATTTGTAGACAGCAATTGAGTAAAAAGTAAGGAAACAAGGAATTACGGATATTATGCATTCATTAATTTTATAAATATTACATGCCTACATTATTTAGCAAATCTACCTGCCTGAAATTCTGTGCTAAATGTAGGTATGTAATATTTATAAAATTAATGAATGCATAATATCCGTAATTCCTTGTTTCCTTACTTTTTACTCAATTGCTGTCTACAAATCCTACATCACCAATTTTATTTTAATTAAATTTTTATATCTTGTTTCACTCATTTTTATTCACTGCAAGCATGAAGAAAGAAGTATAAATGCATGTATTGGGCAACCTTGGAATACTACCATATACCATATTAATGATCTGCTCACGTGCAATCACTGAAACGTTATGGTAAACGGTTTTTTAATAGCAAGAATTTATATTACTAAACATTGATTATGTGTCATATATAAACCGGCCGGCAGAGCTGCGCCGTGACTGCCGTGTCAAAGATTACTTCGCATGGCGAGGAAGTAATATACCGGCATGCATATGCATGTACTTAGTCGGTCAGTTTCATAAGATTATATAAGCATGCATACATTGGCATATACATAGGTCCAATGGACACTCAAGCACGTGACCAAAATCAATGAATATTAAATTTGGTTGGCAAATTTATTGTCCGTGCCTAAGAAATGGTTGTCAGTTGCTGTGCGATTGGTTGTAGAAGTCGCCATGGTGAACGTTCTAGCCTTGGATTTTATCGTTTTACATCTAAGAATCATCCCTGACAACAGAAATGGAACTGGTTGGCCGTAGCAGACCGTGGCGTATGGTCGGGCTACGCCCAACTACTGGATGCCCATAGTACACTCGCGGATCTTTGGTGACTATATATTGTATCTGGTATGTATGTGTCATTCCCATGTGGGATCGAGCGCTTCAGTTTCACTGTGTCAGTTTACGCTCAGGAAAACCTACTAGTAAACATCCGTCGGGTCCCCAGACCCAGCAATGATTTAGACTTCGCCCTGACTGTGTTCTCGTTTAGGAAGCAAGTAAGATTAAACACTTACCCAGCCATGCATGTGCAGTGACCAGAAAGAATAGAACCGTCAGGTCTGGCTTAGCTATCATCCAAGCTTCACGTCATCGTATAACATCAGCCAGGTGAGAGCTGACTAGAGCTTTGACCCCTATACCAGTGATAGCACGCAGTACGAATGCCATTACGTAGACAGAAGACTCGAAGAAATTGAAGGCTTGGGCATGAAAGCAGCTGCTCCTGGGTATACGTGCCAGTTCTTTAATGAAAAATATGCCCATACTCTTTCCAAGTTCATTTGTTTGGGTACCAGGCTAACTCTTTCCGTGGCCACAACGACATATCGCGATGGCTGTTAGATTCCAAGTATGGGACACAACTTAACTGCAGACCAACAGGTTCCGATTTCTGCTTGTAACGACTTTGGCAGCCAGATTTTAGTACGCCGTCCATTAGCATTATATACACACTTGCCAACCAAATTAATAAAACATGATATCACGTGATCCGCTGGAACTATGTATACATACAGTTGTCAGTTATAATAAATATAAGTGTTCTTAGAATATAAATTAAGCCCACCCCTCCCCCTTCCTCGTCGCCTTCTGTACGGCCGAGCTCCGGGTGGCCCCCAGTAGGGATGCGGAGGCCACACGGCCCACGGGGCCGGCGGCAGTGGTGCAGCCAATGGAGCAGCCAATAGAGCTGGGGCCCGTGGAGCAGCCAGGGGTAGAGCAGGGGCCAGCGGTGGAGCAGGGGCCAGCAGTGGAGCAGGGGCCAGCGGTGGAGCAGGGGCCAGCAGTGGAGCAGCCAGGGGTAGAGCAGGGGCCAGCGGTGGAGCAGGGGCCAGCAGTGGAGCAGCCAGGGGTAGAGCAGGGGCCAGCGGTGGAGCAGGGGCTAGCAGTGGAGCAGCCAGGGGTAGAGCAGGGGCCGGCGGTGGAGCAGGGGCCGGCGGTGGAGCAGGGGCCAGCAGTGGAGCAGGGGCCAGCGCTCTCCTTCATACTTTCCGGATCAAGCCAGTACTGGGCCTTCGCGCTCTCCTTCATACTCTCAGAATTGGCTTTGTAGTGCTTCCTGTCGCAAGCCTTCTTTTTTTCATGCGCTTCGTGAAAACTGTCGCGCTCCTCACATTCAATATCTTGCGACTCGTCAGCACAACTGTCATCATTTAACTTGGCAATCTTCTTAGCACGATTCGAGGCACGATTCTTTTCTCTTCGCGATCGACGTGACGGCATTTTGAAGAAAACAAACCAGACGCGTCAAGCATTTGGAAGAAACGTGACTACTATTAAAATATAGTAACTGTAGAGCACTATATAGAACGTGTGCAACCACAAGCGCAAAAGCAAGGGTTTACTATCCTAACTTTTATGTCTTCCACGGGCCGATAAAATCTGTTGTGGGCTATTGCTAACATAACAATGTTGCTATAGATCGAATTTGTGTCAAGCATAGCTCCCCTTACGAAAATAATAAAACAAATCCAACTCGGCAGTAAGTTTCTAACTTATTGGTTCTAGTGCTTCCGCATAACGGTTAACATTACGCTTCAATCGTGACAAAGATACAGCGCAATAAACCTCTTATCCGAGCAAATCTTATCTTATCAGATCCGGAAGAAGAAGAAGAAGAAGGAATCGCCCATGTTTTCAGGTTCTAGTGTGGGAACGAGTGAGCGTTATCTCTGTTGTCTGAGCTTTCTAAGCGTCGGCAGTTTTACTACATTGTAGGTAATCGTTGGCTGTATCCAAATACGCTCGCTAAATTCCAACTGATTCTACGGTGCAATGACAATAGTGAAATCTGGTGTTTTGCTAATCGTATTCATGACACTTCAAATCCTACATAGGACCTACTAACGTAGGTCCTGATAAATTCTATCAACTTGATTGCTCTTGTAGACCACAGTGTACAGACAGGTGGTGCCCAAGAGAAGTGAGCAATATGTATGGTGTGTGGGATGGCTTGTATCATCACAATTAGCCTTATAGGCTGTACATGACATGTGGGTCTGGGCCCTAGCCTAGACACTGGCTGTCTTCTCTCCCATAGGTGTACCATTAAGATCAATGTCCTAGCCATCATCAATTAATAAGCAGCCTCATGTGTTAGACAACCCTCCTCTGAGTGTCTCCATCATTGAGACTGCATCCCCCAGTACATGTACACTTCTCAGGTATGCATACCTAGTGACTACTATTCTGACCCCAATCCATTGGTCTCCTCCCCTCCTCCCTCCTTCCTCCCCTCCTCCCTCCTTCCTCCCCTCCTCCCTCCTTCCTCCCCTCCTCCCTCCTTCCTCCCCTCCTCCCTCCTTCCTCCCCTCCTCCCTCCTTCCTCCCCTCCTCCCTCCTTCCTCCCCTCCTCCCTCCTTCCTCCCCTCCTCCCTCCTTCCTCCCCTCCTCCCTCCTTCCTCCCCTCCTCCCTCCTTCCTCCCCTCCTCCCTCCTTCCTCCCCTCCTCCCTCCTTCCTCCCCTCCTCCCTCCTTCCTCCCCTCCTCCCTCCTTCCTCCCCTCCTCCCTCCTTCCTCCCCTCCTCCCTCCTTCCTCCCCTCCTCCCTCCTTCCTCCCCTCCTCCCTCCTTCCTCCCCTCCTCCCTCCTTCCTCCCCTCCTCCCTCCTCCCTCCTTCCTCCCCTCCTCCCTCCTTCCTCCCCTTCTCCCTCCCCTCTCCTCTCCTCCCTCGCTCCCCTTCCTCCTCCCTCCCCTCCTCCCTCCCCTCCTCCCTCCCCTCTCCTCCCTCTCCTCCTCCCTCCCCTACCTCTTCCCTCCCCTCCCCTCCCCCTCCTCCCTCCCCACCCCCTCCTCCCTCCCCACCCCCTCCTCCCTCCCCACCCCCTCCTCCCTCCCCACCCCCTCCTCCCTCCCCACCTCCTCCTCCCTCCCCACCCCCTCTTCCCTCCCCTCCCCACCCCCTCCTCCCTCCCCTCCCCACCCCCTCCTCCTTCCCCTCCCCACCCCCTCCTCCCTCCCCTCCCCACTCCTCCCCTCCCCACTCCTCCCCACCCCCTCCTCCCTCCGCTCCCCACCTCCTCCCCACCCCCTCCTTCCCCTCTCCCCACTCCCTCCTCCCCTCCTTTCCCCACCCCCTCCTCCCCTCCTCTCCCCTCTCCTCCCTTCCCCTTCCCTCCCCTCTCCTCTCCTCTCCTCTCCTCTCCTTACCCCTCCTCTCCTCTCCCCTCCTCTCCTCTCCCCTCCTCTTCTCCTCTCCCCTCCTCCCCCTCTCCTCCTCCTCCTTTCTCCCCTTCCCCCTCATCCCCTCTCCCTCTCCTCCCCTTTCCCTCCCCCTCTCCTCCCTAGCTCTCCTCCTCTCCCTCCCACCTCTCCCCCTCACTCTCCTTCTCCCTCCCATTCTCCCTTGTTGTTACACTTTCCCTTCTATTTACTGTACTACACTAATGCCAATCTGTTGGTTCGCATTAATAATTCTGTTTGCTCTTATACATGTAACTACACTGTCAAAGTATACTGCTCATACACATCACAAGCACCTACAGTGGGTGCCATCAGGGGATGTAGACTTATGGTAACTCTGAACATTCATAGAATGCCCTCCTTTTCTTCCCTGTAGCCACCAAAAGGCTTCCATAGACTCTGGTATGTTCCTAGAGCTGGTCTCTGTGGTAAGCTATGTGACCGAACAAAGCAACTGAAGCCGCATTATTCATAGCCAAGCAAAACCGTTTATTGTGTGATGAAAAAAAAAGTATGGCTGCATCTGAATGGTGTTTCTGTACACCTAATTGTGTGTAGTTTACGATGCGGCATACCAACCGTCGTGAGAATTTGTCTGTGCTTAGTGTTTTCAGCCTAAAGCTACCCCTTTCCCTTACGATATCCGTATATAAATTGGCTGCGCGTTATTAAGGATTGCGATATGAAGAGTGCGCATATGGTATAGTCTCTACTACGACGATAAACCAATTAAATGGGAGGGATCAACGGGCATTCGATGGTAAAATGAACAAGATACAGCTCTCTCAAAAAACGCCATTTTAATGAGGCCATGGCGCATCTAGCCGCAATGGATTTTTTTGGTTTACGGTATTGTCTAATTATGGACCCTTTTGTCCAGACTGTGAGCATACTAACGTTAGTTTAGTAGAGGATTTGAAGTGTCATGAATACGATTAACAAAACACCAGATTCCATTATTGCTGATGCGCCGTATAGAATCTATATATTTGGATACATCCGACGAATACCTACAGTGCAGTAAAACTGCAGACGTTTAGAAAGCTCGGACAACAGAGATAACGCTCACTCGTTCCCACACTCGAACCTAAAAATAGTTTCTCCATCTGGATCTGATTCGCTCGGATAAGAGGTTTATTTGCATTGTATCTTCCTCACGATTGAAGTGCAACAAGATATAAAAATAAAATTGGTGATGTAGGATTTGTAGACAGCAATTGAGTAAAAAGTAAGGAAACAAGGAATTACGGATATTATGCCTTCGTTAATTTATAAATATTACATACCTACATCATTTAGCAAATCTACCTGCCTGAAATTCTGTGCTAAATGTAGGTATGTAATATTTAATCGTGCAAAGATGATTGCCAGTGAAATGGCTTAATGATGACAATCGTGCTGACGAGCCGCGCGATGAGGCTCTGAAAGACCGTTTTGTGGAAGCACGTGAAAAATAAAAGAACAATTGCGCTACAACGCCAATCCCGAAAGTAAGAAGGATGGACCGGGGGGACAACAGTGGCGGCGCGAGGGTTATTAGCGCCCGGGGGCAGGACAATGTATTAGCGCCCCTAGCCTCTCTACTTCAATACTTAAGAGGGTCTGGGGCTCCGCCCCAGAAGCTAACGCGAATCGATAGCATTTTTAGCAACAAATTTGCTATGTGTGGCAATGATTGCGGTTACGACAATTACGAGTCTACATGACATCGTTAATTTATCCGCTCGTTCCTCGTCAAAATTTGTTTATTTTTGTTAGACAACGTAGAATTTTTTTTTTAAATTACATCTCGGTGTCACAGGAGTACGCGTCCCCCCGGATTACGCGTCCGGCCGGACTCATGGTCCTAGGATACGATGTGGATAGGTAGTCCCCCCATTGCCCCTCGTTGACTTGAGGTAGTTAAGCCAAATAAAGTTATTATTTGCTTAAAGAATATCCTTTAGAGGTACCATAGGTACTAGCGGCAGGGGCGGACGAAGGAATTCGGAGAGGGGGGTGTCCAATATGAATATTGATGAAGGGGCGGGGCAGGAGGTGGCGCTGTAAATCTTCCTCGGAGTGGCCAGGAAAATTTGTATTAAAAACACAAGGAGTTTTTGTATCAAAAAGATTAATTAGCCATGCCGATTCTATATGTACATATTTTAGTACACTGCAAAAACAAAAGAGCGACGTTCACTCTTTTATCACTCGACAACCTGCGAGTGAAAACCAAAACGAGTGAATAGCACTTAATTTAAGATGTAGCGCTCGAACAAATTGCGAGTGAGGGTTAATTGAAGTGGTTTGCACTCGTACCGTAAATGTATATATACACGTATGCAGGTAAAATTCAAATCGGTTAGTTCTTCTGTATTCATAAGCATACCGTAAATGTATATTATACGCCAGAGCTGTAAATTGATTTTTATTATTGGAGCGTATCTGTATTCATAAGCATACCGTAAATGTATATATTCACGATGCACTATTATACGCCAGAGCTGAAAATTGAATTTTATTATTGGAGCGTATCATTTGAGCCTTGGGCCTTTTCTTCAAAACGGCGCGTACAATCGAGCTAATCTTCTCCATGTGAGTCAGAAAGGGGTTCTACTATCCCGATTGTGGTGTTTGAACTCATTCCGCTCGATTTTCGTAATGCTTCGAACGTCGAGTTCATGTCGCTTCGAATTGGCAGTTCTGCTAAGGTAATCCGGACGACTATATTGTCACGGTCGGTCTTGCTGTGACTTGTTTTGTGTTCCTATATGCGTTAGACGTTTGCTATTAGCGGTTGACCACATCAGCCATACTCACTAACATACCAGCTGTTTGGTAAGATGCGCATCAAATGGAAACGAAGAGAAAGCAGTAAGTTATATACGGTACAGTATCAAGTATTCCAAATCGTACGGTTGTTATTTTACCTACCATTGTAATCTAAAGGGTAAAGTGATAGTGAAGTAAGGAAGGTACCTGAGTATGGGTGTGGTGTGTGGAGGGAAGATGGGAGTGGTGTTGGTGTGAGCATGGTGTGGTGCAAGGGGGAACATGGTTTAGGTGCAAGGGGAGAACATGGTTGTGGCACAAGGGGTTAACATGGTTCTGGCACAAGGGGAAAACAATGTTGTGATGCAAGGGGTAAACATGGTTGTGGCACAAGGGGTTAACATGGTTCTGGCGTAAGGGGAGAACATGGTTGTGATGCAAGGGGTAAACATGGTTCTGGCACAAGGGAGGAACATGGGTGTGATGTGAGGGAAGATGGGTGTGGTGTGAGGAGGGAACATGGGTATGATGAAAGAAGGGAACATGGATGTGATGCGAGGGAACACACTATATGATGTGGTACTAGGCCCATCACAATTGTTGTTGCAATAAACTTTCTCACTTCCGCAGCATCCTACGCAGAGGTATCTGCTTCCACATTGATGCACGGGACTTCGATTTCACAGCATTGCTGCTGATAACTGGTCAGCACATAGATTTTTTTGCTCTGCAATACCTGACAGCATTTCATCGTTGATCAACGTTGAGCTTGAAGAAGTCAAGCACAGAACAGTGCATGCAGGCCCTTGTGGTGCATCTGATTATATCAGTGCCAACTACATAGATGTGAGTACATGTTTGCCTTGTTCCCTTGGTGATGTCAGCAGTTCCCTTTTGTTCTTCATGGGTTCCAGCAGGGGTTCCAGCAGAAACGCCAGAGGCCCCTCCCATCCACCACCTATGACTTCCGGAAGATGGTATGGGAGCAGAACTCCTGTTGTATCAGCATGCATGCTGACAAACCTTGTTGAAAAGACCAGAGTGAGTGCCCAATTTAAGCATAGCTGTGTTTAGTGTTCCCTTTGTACTCCCGGCCCTGTTCCCTTGTACCCCCGGCCCTTCTACCCTGGAGCAATGGTAAGTGTGTAACTGTTTAAAATTAATATTTCCTCTTATCTCCATGCCAGAATGAAAACAGACGTAGCCTGGGTTATAGCGAACTACATAGATGTGAGTACATGTTTGCCTTGTTCCCTTGGTGATGTCAGCAGTTCCCTTTTGTTCTTTACGGGTTCCAGCAGGGGTTCCAGCAGAAGCGCACTTACATAGCCCACCCAGAGGCCCCTCCCATTCACCAACTATGACTTCCGGAAGATGGTATGGGAGCAGAACTCGTGTTGTATCAGCATGCATGCTGACAAACCTTGTTAAAAGACCAGAGTGAGTGCCCAATTTAAGCATAGCTGTGTTTAGTGTTCTCTTTGTACTCCCGGCCCTGTTCCCTTGTACCCCCGGCCCTTCTACCCTGGAGCAATGGTAAGTGCGTAACTGTTTAAATTAATATTTCCTCTTATCTCTATGCCAGAATGAAAACAGACATAGCCTGGATTATAGTGTTGAACTGATGTCTGTTGAGATAATATTTATCAAAGAAAGTATTTATCATGAATATTTATGAACTGTTTATCACGTGCCAATAGCTTATAACGATTAACAGTGAAAAACACTCGTATAAACGATAGCACAACACTCGCTGAAAAGAACGAGTGACTTTCACCTATACACCCAACGGTGACCAAATTTGATCAAACAATGTGCCATATATGTTTCAAATTTACGTACTCATATTTGGCCCATAAAATATAAGTAGCCGATATGAATCAAATATGGAGCTTCATTCAATGGACAAAATATGTATGATGTTTGCGCCAAATATGTGCCGTATGTACCAAAGTTTGTACCAAATATGTGGAGCCCCGTCCCCATGCGTGTGGTTATATATCCTGGCTTCTACACTAGGTAGTAGAATGGCTGTGCTGTTCAAATTAAAATTTAAAAGCATACAAGTGATACAACTGTACAAGTACATAGAGTGCACGCAGTTCCATTCAAGGCATCATCCAGAGAACGCTTGCAAACGGAGAAGGGGGTTGAGGCCAGTATGAGGTTCCAATTAAAGCTACAAAAAGGAACGAAAATATGGAACAGTAGCAAGGAGGCACAGATTCTCTTACCTTGTCTTTACGAGAAACAAAAGGCTTACATAGCCAAGTACATTCTGTGTGGTGGTTGTTGTTTCCGTCGGTCCATATGAATTCCTGTTGATCAAGCTGAAGTTAATAAGTAGGTCTACCTACATCGCTTACCTTAAGCGTAGAACCTATAGCCACGTAGGGGGAGATAACAAACAATAATACGCTAACTGGTTCCTAACCTCTTCGTCCTTCACCGATGCTGAGTGTTCGATTTCTACACGCTGGGAGAGGTCATTCATGGTTACATTATGCACTATACCGTGCACCATTAATGCGCAGCATGGCCAGCTTCACCACTTTAGCTTGATTCTCTGCTGTCATTACAATAGAAAGGAGAGCAGCTGGGTATACACTTACCTCGGAACATAATTTAATCTTTTAAAGAGGTGAGCTCTTATCTTGGCCCGGCCGGGTTCACCACTTTAGCTTGATTCTATGCTGCCATTAGAAAGAGAGCAGCTGCGTATACACGTACCTCAGGACATTCTTCTTTAAGTTTTACCGAGGTGATTGAACTCTTATCGTTTCCCCATATTTTTCAATGCACGCGCTTATCGTACAATTAGAATAGCTACATTACATATATACATATCATGCTGTCCATTGGACTGTTTTCACGCAGGATGCAGGAGCTGCTGCACTGGTAACAAATGGAAACAAGACATACACAGGTAGAAGCTGTTTGGTCAGCATCAATTGCAAATGGAGACAGTCTGCATGGTCTTCACCAAAAGAGCCCAACTTACAAACACCACTGAATGAGGCAATACTGCTCCTTTCCATGAATTCCATACTGTATCTATGTTACCAGTTACAGAAAATATAACCAACTTTTGGTGTCTTGAACCATTTAAAATAAGCACCCAGCACAACAAGGATATGCACTTCTACCAATACTGGTGGTATACAAGATAAAATGGGGTACATTAGGGTACACAGTTCACTGGAATTACATGAGCAGTCAAACACGGCCTGGTAGCAGTTCTTGTTGGACATGAATACATACTGTTACATCAGTCCCTCAAATAAAAGACGTGTCACCCAGGCCCCTACTTGTTGATGGCGAAGTCCTCTTGAGTGCCTCACATGTTCTCTTCAACATGCTCCTCTGGTCCTCATGCCTCTCCAGGTCCTTCTCTTGAGGCATATCATCCAGCGTAGATCCATTGCCCAGATGTGTGGTAAGATAGTGCTTTACGGGCAGTCAAATGAGGAAGACTCCATTTAATTAAACTTACACAACAGTATGTCATTGGCGTAAAAACAGCCCCCCCCCCCATATATTCATACAGATATATTTTACTATCCCCCCCCCCCCCCATATATTCATACAGATATATTTTACTATCCCCCCCCCCCCCACCATATATTCATAAAGATATATTTTACTATCCCCCCCCCCCCATGGGCGTCTCCAGGGGGGGGCCATGGCCCCCCTCTTCAGGACTGAATGGTGCCCCCCCCCCCCCCCCCCCCCGTAATAAAAGTTTACATACATGTGCATCCACCACTGGCTGAATTGGCTGAAAGCGGACAGCACCCTCCCCCCACTGATTGAATCGGCCGAAAGCGCAGAAAGCCCCCCCCCCCCCCCCCCCCACCCCCCTCCCCCGCTGGTTGAATCGGCTGAAAGCAGACAGCACCCCCCTTCCAGAAAAGCTGGGGGCACCCATGCCCCCCCCCCCCCCCACAACCACTTATTGACCTCTGTTGGGCCTTTTCAACAAAAATGAAGCTACCCCTGGGATGCAGCAGGACAACATACATTACAGTATGATTACCCTTCTACCTTACGATCATACAACTGCTTGTGTCTCCTTTGTTCCATGCCCAAGTGCTCCCTGACTCATATGGTAGGCTGACTGCACTGGTAGTAGTTACTCCGGTGGCCTTTGTGTTTTCATCATGGACACAGGTGTTCAAGAGGCATGGCAGTTTGAGGTTCCAGTCTATTTCAGCACCAACAATATTAGGCATCCTTAGAATTAACAACAAGGTTCAGTTGAATCCCTCTCCCCAATGACCAGTATGTACTTGTTTGAGCAATGGATGAGAGACAAGGGACCCATGTAAGATATCCATGGCAATATGTTGCATGGGTCCATTGGAATATCACCATATCACCTCCATAGGAGAATATCTCCACTTTGAAGGGACTTCTGGGCACCACATACTGTACATTCCTCTACATGTATACATCCGGTAAAATGCTTTCTCAGTACCTTTGCCACTCCAAGGTGCCCACAGCATGGTCGGTATGACCTTTTGCATACAACTATTGAACTCAGTCCCCAGCAAATATTTCCATGAGCAATGCAGAATATCATATCTACATTATCAACACCAAATGTGACTTTTGAGACCACAGGCTTTTAAGGGTTTTGCTAGCACTATGGGGGCATGACTTTGGGTATTTGCCCCATGTCAGGGTCATCTCATCTTGCTGGAACTGAACAACACCCTGCTTTGACCACTGCAATGTCCAACCCTCTACACTAGCCTCCTGGAAACTGTACTATACTAGACTGTAGTGGCACGTACATCGTACCGCTAAAGGCTGGCTACCACACTAGAGGCATGTATCACTGTAGGCTGGCTACCACACTAGAGGCATGTATCCCTGAAGGCTGGCTACCACACTAGAGGCATGTGTCCCTGTAGGCTGGCTACCACACTAGTAACACGTACATGTACGTTGCACCCTTGTAGGCTGGCTACCACACTAGAGGCATGTATCCCTGTAGGCTGGCTACTACACTAGAGGCATGTATCCCTGAAGGCTGGCTACCACACTAGAGGCATGTATCCCTGAAGGCTGGCTACCACACTAGAGGCATGTATCCCTGAAGGCTGGCTACCACACTAGAGGCATGTATCCCTGAAGGCTGGCTACCACACTAGAGGCATGTGCCCCTGTAGGCTGGCTACCACACTGGTGGTGAGACAATAGATATGAATTACTATGCCTTTTACCAGGTCTATGCTGAACTTTAAAGTCATATTCTTCAAGCGGGGTGAGGGCCACCTGTCACCTACCATACAAATGCAGTTGAGATTGACCTTTTGCTCAATACTTACATTCAGCCTTAGTAATGGTTCAGCACCTTCATGTGAGACGTGACAGCACCAAGGCCACCAATGGCCCACTATCATTTGCATCCAGTATAAAGGCTTCTTCAAAGTTGGGGCAGGCCAGGAATGGAGCTGAGATACGCTTACTCCAGAGAAGAACAAAAGCCTGAGAACACTGCTCTGTTCATTGCTAGAGCTGTAAAGTTACTAGTACAAACAACTAGCCCTAAGGCCGTAGCCATGGGGGGGGGGGGGGGGATCGATGCTTGAGTTCCGCCCCCTCCAGTTATCGTACTTTTTGTACCAGGCCTGCATGAAGTTGGCAGCAACCCTATCCGGCCCGAAACGCCCCTCCCCCTCCTTACCCCCGCAGCTTGTAAAAGCAAACGACTTACGTACGATAAGCCATGCATTTGTCCATCCTCGAGTCGTAAGTCTTAACTGAAAACGTCATCCACTGCACGCTTGACCCCTCCTTCCGCTTTGGAACAAATATGCGAAGCACAGCTGACTCATATATGTGATCAGTACAAATTTGTACAATACATGAATTACATATTTGGTCCATACGCCGAGAATCGGTGCCAATCAGACGCGGATCAAATATGAGGCCACATATATTGTACAGAACCATACTTATGACACATTTGAGCGCATATTTGATACATATAATAAAAGTTGCCATTTTTGATCAAATTTGGTATCCGTTGGGTGTGTATATTAGCACGTGATCTCACTCATGAACGGGTGTGACGATTGTAGGTGACTTACACTCGTATTAACGCGTGCATACCACCCGCGGAAATAGTAAGGTGGAGATCACTCGTTTTAACGAGTGCTAGGTTGGACGGAAGAATCACTCGACGGGGCGAGTGAACGTCGCTCTTTTGTTTTTGCAGTGTATCCTAGGATACGCTGTCCGGGGGGACAGTTACTCCTAAGAGGGGACATACTATCCTAGGATACACTGTCCGGGGGGACAGTGGCTCCTAGGACTGGATGTCCGGCGGACGCAGTATTCTAGGATACAATGTCCGGCCGGACGCGTAATCCGGGGGACGCGTACTCCTGTGACACCGGCGCCCGGGGGCATATGCCCCCCCCCCCCCCCCCCCGCCGCTACTGGTACGCCGCTTTGATATCTATTTTTGCCATCAGAGTTCCTCGGCCAAGCCGGGCGACCGACTCAGTTGCATGCCTGGTCCACCGTCGCGTACTTAAGGGAGCACAGCTCTTTGTCGATGCAGGCGCTTGCGACGATTCACCGCTGCTAGCCCAGTGCTAGGTTCGTCCGATTTCTGTAACCAGTTTTCTGCCACCATCTCGCTCATCTCCACAAACTCCCATTTCCATATTTTCTCTGCCAGTTTTCTAGGTACTGGAGCCATCCCCTCGCCCACCGAGACTGCTGGTGTAATAGGATACCGTGTCCGCCGTATAGGCTGTCCGGCCGGACAATGTATCCTAGGATACATTGTCCGCCGGACTCCGTGTCCTAGGATACGCTGTCCCCCCTCGGACAATCCTTCCTAGGATTATCGGTCCGCTTTAGGATTATTTGTCCCCCCCCTCCCTTCGACACAAAGGGATGCACATATAATACTCAGCGCCATACGTACATGTGTGCACTTGTATAAACAGTTTCTGAGCAAATACCAAACACTGCAGCATGCTGCCAACGGGATATATAAGTCAGCATGTACAGAGCAATTAATATACGCGTTCACCCGTCCATTAATTCGAGCCATGCAGTTCTTTTCAAAGACTTGCCGTGCCAAACAAACATCCTTTCAGTAAATGCCCTGCAATTAAGTTATAGCTTTTTCACATGTTTGGTGTATCCATTCTTTGCATTGGAAGCACCGGATCATTTTCACCTTCTCAGGCATATGTTTTTTAAAAATATCACAGGAATTTGCATGTCTTCAATATACTAGACGCTGTCTTGAAAATACTTTACCAAATGAGCTCTCATCTTCATACTGCTGTGAAACTGAATGGTACACACATCATCACCATTGCATTTGCTGGTTGCATATGCAATGCCAAAGAAACCATATTCTTCTACTTATCCACCTTCATCAATCTGGCAGATATGCAGCTCTCACCTCAGCACATTGCGTGATTTAATTGGAGACTTACTTTGAATATATTATAATAATTATGCCTTTTTAAAAACTATACAATAAATTTATTATTTTTATACATACAGTACTGGATACACAAGGTTACACTATATAAATCTCAAACTTCTTGTGCTGCCCAATACCCAATACCCTGCTGGAATGCAATGGATACTCTCTGGAGAAGGAATGGGAGGGAGTTGTGATGCTCTGCTGATGCCTGCTGATATCAGTGAGCAAACTGAGAGCATCAGGGCCAAGGGCTCAATTGCAAAATGGTGGGATTTGGACAGCAGAGCATATTTCTCCCTTTTCCTGGCTTCAGCAGCTGTGGCTATACAGCTCTAGCTTCCCTTGTGGCATCAGATATATCTAGGCTGTGAAGGTGTACATGCAAGTAAAGTCCACACTGGCCAGACTTCCATGGGGCAATATTTTATTTACTTTAAAAAAATTTGTACTGAAGGCTAATAAGAAAGATGCATGCATACAGTTTATGTAAACTAAAATCAGCCAAGCCTTTTCAAGTTAGTAGAAAGAAATCATTAATGTGTAAAGATAATGAGATTTAATACATGAAGTGTCAGTACTATATTCAGGGGTGTATAGACAGGAATTTTTAAAAGGGGGTTTATATACAAAACTGGGCTGTCTGCTTATGGTTATATATGAAAACTGGGAGGAGGGGCATCTATAATTTATAAAGGGGGGTTGCAATCCAAATGGACTAATTAAACATTACTAAAACTTCACCATTTCAAGTTTTTAAATTTTGAATTGATCTTATTTTAGTAAGCTTTCAGTTTACCCCCCCCCCCCCCCCCCCCCCTAATTTTGTAATTTGTAAAATTACCATACATACTGCTGAACCTAAGCTAAACTAAGCCCAGCTAGACCGGGGAACAGTCGGCTGATCCGCTAACAAATCCAGCTAAGGGGGGGGGGGGGGGGGGGGGGGTAAACTGAAGTACAACCTTGGACATACGAGGTAAATGTACTTTACAAACTAACCGCTCTTCTCGTCATGGCACGATCGCATGACCTTTAGCTGATTTTCCTTCAGTCGATCATTCTTTCATCCTGGCTTTGTTGCTTCTTCACGATACGCGCCTTCGCGTAAGTACATGTACTTATTGTACAAAAGCACCTCCGTTGTGATATCTGGCCTTATCCTCACTAACGCTCACCCCTTGGCTTCTTCGACACGACGACACGTGTTTGAACGGAAGTGATCGGTAGTATACGGAGTCACTTGTCGCTAATTATATAGTCTGGAGGGCTAAGCCTTTGGAGAAGTTCGGATCAAAGAGACAACTGTTTATGTATGTGTCGATGGTGGGGGGGGGGACAGTCTATCCTAAAGGGGGACAATGTATCCTAGGATACATTGTCCGTAGGCGGACAATGTATCCGGGGGGACACGCTATCCTGTTACACTGGCTCGTTACGCTGATCTGGATGCTGTGCGCCACCGCCGGCTGCATTGTGCTCTGGGCTGACTGGGTCTGATCAGCATCGCCTTGCGTATTTACAACTGGAATATCGGCCTGAGCCAGTGTGGGGCCCGATGGCATCGACCCGAGCTCTGCACCTAGAATGAAGTGCATGGTGAGCGAGCAGTAAAGTGGCCACCCACATACGCTGCTTCCCGACCCTCCCCATTATCGCGTATAGGACCGCCTTGGTCAAGGCCGGCTATATCACCAAGTTACACCGTGCTCTTTGAGTTTGCTAGCTTGTGACCTGCCAGCCAGTAAAAAAAGTTTGTGGGTTATTTGGACATTCAGCCAATCTATTCTAGGTTGCTCAAAATGTTATAAGGTATTTCCTGGAACTTTTGGAAAGAAGGATTATTCTGGTTTTAAAAGAGAGGAATGGGAAAAACGAACAAATGAAGTTCATCGGCAGCATATAGCTTTAATACTAGCATGTCGTAATAAAACAGAACGAAATAAATTCATGGTTGTCGTTATTCTATTCTATTAAAGTTATCTTATTTTGATATTATTAGAATGTGCATACTTGATCCTATGCATTATTTCTGGGCTCTGCAAAGTGTTTTATGAAACATATATGGATTGAAATGGATATTTTAACAAAACATAATCTCATTGAGTTGCAGGATAATGTTGATCAAATTATCAGTTGTGCCTCCAGATATTGCTCATATACGGAAAAAAAAAAAAAAAAGATAATGCATTCTCATCACTAACAGCTGATCAATTAATAAATCGGATAACAATTTATTCTATGCCAGCATTGTATGGCATACTTCCACAATCAGACATAGTGTGTTGGCAATTTTTTGTCCTAGCTTGTGTAATTATTTGTAAAAAGACATTAAGTTTGATATGGTTGATACTCTTTTGTACAAATTTTGTTGCTGTATTGAAGAACAGTATGGAAAAGCAGTTGTTACTCCAAATATGCACATGCACTGTCATTATAAAGACTTATTATTAGATTTTGGACCTATGCACTCAATTTGGCTATTTTCCTATGAATGATATAATAGAATTTTGGGTATTAATAACAATAAATCCATCAAAGTATAGTTAATGAGAAGATTTACCAAGGACAATTCAGTGTATACATATGATCCAATGAATGACTTGTTGGCTCTGGATGGGATGACTAACTTACCTGATGAGCAGGAGAGCAAGTGCCACTCTGTATGCAAGCGTTGTGTATTAAAAGATGGGGAATTACAAATGTTGTACAATATCCTGCCTCTTACAACTCCAGTTTCTTCCCATGCAAAACTTGATATTTTTATTAAGTACTCTGATGTGAAGCATAATGAGATGTAGTATTTACCTCTGCTATGAACAAATGAAGCGAACACTTAGTTGCGATAGTTAATAGGAAGAATGGCCTTTATAATGATTGACATCAAACACAATCAGTGAACGATTTGCAAAATTGTCCTGTGAAGATATTATATTTTGCCAGCATTTCATTTACAACTGATGGACATATGCATAGTGCAATGTATGTTGCCGTTTCTAGATACATGGAGCACTGAAAAAAAATGTAATTAGGAAACCAGCAGAAGTTTGGAGCACCTCATTTGAGAATGATGGGAGATGCTATTTTTTTGCCCATTGATAGTTTGTTGTACCATTGTGCTTACTGCATACATGTACGAAAAAATGATGGTGAATCTCTGTTAGTCATAGTACCTCTGATTGAATAGAATTTTTTTTTCACATTTGTGTATTTAATTTGTTGCATAATGTGTTGGAGTACTATTTTCTAAATAAAAATGTGCAAGGAACACAATATGTTAGACTGCATGGGTATTAAAAGTGTACTGCATCCATGATAATATACATGTACATGTAGACCTTATTGTATCTATTTATAGTTGTTGATAAAATGACAGCACACAAGCATAATAATATCTCAGCTAGCAGGCCAGCTGGATCTTGTAATAATAAACCGAGCATTCTTCCTCATTAAGGCCAGGCTTAGTATCACTGGAGGCCAACCCCACTGCTAACCTCCTGCTGGTGCAATTGAATGTTTTATTGGCCTTTTTTCCCTAACCACCATAAGTTTCATATGTGTAAGAATGGCCCAAAGTGTAAGGAACTTGGGTGGGAGTGCATTCCCCTGGTTGTAGAGTACAAACAAGAAGAAAATAATATACCTATGTAATGAGTGTTTCCCAGATCCTGTGACATTTCATACATTGAATGAAATGTATACAAAATGTCATCAATTTTACGCATGCACAAAATGTCACATTTTGTACAAAGGATGAAATCTGTATTGAAATGTCACATTTTGCATATACACAAAATGAACTGAAACTTGGAATGGCCATACACATTTCTACAGTTGCAAACAATGTCATATTTCATACAAATTTCACCTGGAGGAAATAGGACATGTCATACATCAGGTTAAAATGTCACATTATGTGTGTAGCCAAAATGATCTGAAATTCCACTTTTGGCCCAGTGGCGGTGTCTATATATGATCTCTGGTGAAACATGCAGGCTGAATACATAGAGCTCAAAATCCAAACTTTTTTTTTACAAAGGCACATGCTAAATACTAACATTTTAACAAAAGTACAAGTATCTATGTGTGCTATATCATAGGCAAAACTTTATTCATTCACTAACAACAACACTGCTCAATGCATGATGAGCCTGATATTACAGGAGATCTCTGCCTTATTTAAAAATGTCAGCACACTAATACCATTTCGGTTGTGTGCAGGCTAGAACCCTGTTCAAAATTAACAATAGCTCAGTCCTCACCCCTCCTTTCATTTCAATACAGACTGTTGTGAGGGGCCGGCCGGGGCATCAACAGCTAGCGAGAATAGTACGTCGGGCCCGCCTAGACATTTTAGTCACGTGATCTACTTGATAAAATCATTCGTTTCCCGCCTTTCATCATTTCGATGAGCGAAAGCATGGAGAACAGTGAGAAGCTACGAAGCGTAAAAAAGACTATTATGAAGGTATACTTTGACGATATATTCTCATCCACTCATCGTCGTAACGTCGTTGGTATTAAATGATCGACAGAATCGTATTCCCCTAAGAACACTGCCTACCAATAGGCCTACTAGTATCATAGGAAAAAGCCAAAATGCTGCTTTGGTAAGGCCAGAGCGTCGAAATACTACTAGAACTAACCTATATTGCATCTCCTCCCCACTCTCTGGTTAACAAGTCAAAGAAAAAACCAGTACATGTAACTACTGAAGTGGTAAGAGCTATATCTTGTGCTTTGCCAGTGCTGTGAAAGGTCTATTACCATGTATCCCAGTCAAAAGAAGTCCAAAAGGACCCGCTACCGTTAGACTACCGCTTATGTACGGAAGGTAAATGAAGCTATAGTGTCTGTGCTTTTATTTAACTTGGTCATGTGACATTTATCATCTAGAAGCTTATCTGTAGTGCCCAACCTTAGTTACATGTATGAAACATGATAAGGTGGCAAGTTTATGGCTTGCTAGAAACACATTGAAACTCTTAAAAATGGTCTTAAAGTGCCTTTATTTAAAAAAGCAGACTTGGCCAATCACATGTTGATAGTGTATGTCAGCTTAGATGGCACAGAAGCAAAAAAATGGCCTGTATATTTCTCAAGCTGACAGTGGGTAGTTCCATATATATATTTGCCACTCTTTTAGCATCATTGTCTAGTTTGGACATGCTACTTTCCCCATGTGTTCTCCCCATAGGAGTATGCAAAATTGCTGTATAGTGTACAGTTTTTAAAATACAACTAATTAAAATTTCCATCTTTTTTCATAACCTCGGTCCACTCGGTTGAGCATATCCTGAACCCTGAAATCAGGAAATCAGTATGTGACCCCATCGTCCAATACTGTAGAGCTTGTAGAGAGGATTACGAATCTGCTTTTAACACCGGTTCCGTGAGAATTTGATACTTTTTCTGTCGAACCGACTTTCTAAAAATTAGTCGGAACGCCACCAATTGTCTGGAAAAGCATATGTATAGATAGTTTAACTATCGCCTAGACATTTGACATTGTTGTCTGCCTTATATCTATCGTGGACACTTCTCTGTATGCTTTCAAAGTGACGCGGTTTTAGCTTTTTCGGTCAGGAAACGTTGCGAAGGACACTTTTTTTCTAGGCAATCAAGAGCCACTACTAATATGCTTTTAAACGTCATTTGGAACGACTAGGAGGTCACAATAGATACTGTGTTGGCAGATAGCAGTTGTTTACCTCGTTCTAGGACTTGCGTTGATAATTATAGACGAATTTTGTCTGGGTACGAAATGGTCAATAACCGGACAGGAACGAACAACGGGAGAAATATTAGGCTCATGTGCTGTATATTTATAGCAACGTATAACATAAAAAGCAACTACATAGTGACGTAAGTGTGTAACTGCAACCTGCGTGACGTCAATTAACGCTTACGTGTGGTCAATAATAAACGTTTGGGCCTGTGCACACATGACCAATATTTGGGTCCGGAGTCGAGATCCAAAGAAGTTCTAGTGTCTGTTTTGACGCTAGCATGATAGATGACTGCCAGAATTTTTTCAAGCGCTAGCTATCCGATCCAGATGAGCATTTCTATACTGTTTTTAAACTCAGAAACCTTGTCAGAAAAAAGTGTCCAGTTCCCGGTAACGGCCTTACCCTCTCGACTCTAAAAAAACGTAGGTCCTCAGTGGAAGTAGTTGCAAGGCTCGCAGTAGCTTGAAACATCGTCTAAAGAGTTGAACTACTTAGTACATCGAGCTTTGTGGCTATTGATACAGTTCCGACTAATTTTCCAAAACGTGAGTTCGATAAAATAGGCCAAAAAAGTATCAAATTCTCACGGAACTGGTGTTAAAAAAAAATCTGACTTCAGGGGAAAAAAAGTGACAGGGCATTTAAAAAGGGGGGCGGAGGGGGTGGTACCCCTCTCTAAAATTACATATAACAAAAAAAAAAAAATCCCGCGTTTTGGCAATTTTCTGTTTCACGTCAGATTTACAGTGGAAACCATCACACTTGCTCCTATAATTTTTTTGTACTTTAATTTTGTTCACTTGATTCTATTTTAATGGCTGTGAGGTAAAATGCAAATCTGACAATGGACTTTCAGTGTACAACTATTCTTCAATATATACTGAAAGTTAAAAAGCATCACGTGACTATCTGTTCTTGTTATTCACACTTGTAGTGACCCAGGTACCAATAAAATTGATAGCAGGATTCCTCCCCCTGTAGGCAATGGATCTTAACCAAATTTGCAGTATATCTAGAGAGCATGCATTAGCAACCTTTGGCCGAGTCGCTTTTTAAGTCCGGTAAAAAGTTACGGTTTTATCGAGCTAGATGTGCGTTTTTAGCTCGTAAAAGCTTAGCGATACCATTTCGTAGTACGCTCTTACCACACGGAAATGATTCGTCTCTGGGTACGTCACATGTTAGATCTATCGCAACAACGTACTTCAGAGGCAATAGGCTATACTTTGCCGTTAAAAAACTGCTATCAAACACCAATAGCTGAAAACCTCCGCCATTTCTTGCAATTATGCCATGAATTGCATTTAAAACGTGACATCATAATATGAATACACTAACGTTACGTCAAAGTTCTTTGTTTATCAATCGAGTCGCTCCCGTACATATGGATCCAAGTCTTAGTGCTATCAATGAAGATTGCGAAAACGGTTCTTTTCAGAACCAAGCTCCATCTGCAAGCAGCTCACGACGAACGGCTAGTAAAGCAGCATCAATCTGGGCAGACCTCAAAAAACGTCACAGAGCAAGAGGCAACCCCAAAGCTGGAAACGAGAAACGCTGGAATAAGCGATCCCACGCCATCCAGACTACGAAACCAACGAAGAGGACCCAATCAGCTATTGCAGAAGCAGCCATCAAGGAATTTGAATCACTGAGTGAGTTTCTGCCCGATCTACCTGATACAGATGCTAGAACGCTAGCCTTGCGGATGTATTACCTGGAGCTGTCAGAAAACGTATCGCCCTGTGATGCCCAAAGTAGAGTGAGCAAGATGTTTTCTATTAGCCCATATACAGTCAAGAGGTGGGCCGCAGCATGGGAAGATACAGGGGAGGAAGCACTGATTGATCATCGTGGCTTTCACGAAGGAAAGGACAAGTCCATTCTTTTTCTTTCTCCAGCTCTAGTTACTGAGCTCAAATTGTGGGTACAAAAGCGTTTAAAGCAAGGTGGAAAACACCGGGATGGATATGTTACAATTCAGCAAATCCAACTACACATCAATGATATACTTCTGACTGATGCAGACATTGTACCCGAAGAACTGCTAGATATGCATGAGGCATATTTTCACTCTCGTCAAGTATCAAGGATGACAGTGCTCCGATGGATGCATAAATTGGGTTTTAACTGGGCAGATTCGTCAAATGCTCCGTTCTGTGACAGGCATGAGCACCCTGACATAGTTACATACCGCACTGAATGGGTGAAACAAATGCTGGCCTTAAAGCCTCGACTACCTGTTTTTAACGAGGTTACTGGAAGACCAGAGTGGCCCAATCTACCATCAGGTGAAAAGCCTTTATTTCATGGAAATCATGATGAGTCAATTCTTTATGCCAATGAAGGGAATCGGTTTGCATGGGTAAGTAATGACACTTATCACATGAAACCAAAGGGTGATGGAGCAACAATTATGGTAAGTGGGGTTTCTGTTCCATGTCATGGATGGTTAGGATTGGAAACTATTGAACCCAAAACTGATGGTTCGTGGAACCATGAGAATGTAATGAGAAACTTGCATAACGTAATTGATGAATTTGAGTCCTTGTATCCTGGATGCCAGCTACTTTTGACTTATGATAATGCCCCAAGTCATGTGGCAGTAAGGAAAGGAGCCCTATCAACGTCTAAAATGAATAAAACAGATGGTGGTAAACAGCCAATCTTAACTCAGATTGGCTGGTATGAAATGTTCGATGTGGCTTCTGGAACTATGAACAGAGTTCAACAGGAAATGTGGTATGCAGGGCCTGATGGAACTCCAATTGCCAAAGGTGCATTGAGAATTTGCAGGGAGCGAGGTTTGTCTGGCATTGAAAAGATGAGGCTAAACGAACTGAGGGCCTTGCTATCTTCACAACCTGATTTTGCATGCTTAAAGCCTGAACTACAAGAAGAAGCAGAGCGTCGTGGCCACATTCTTCTGTTTGGCCCCAAATGCCATCCAGAATGCATGCACGTTGAGATGTGCTGGTCGCATGTTAAGCATTACTGTAGACAACATTGTGGCCACAGTATTACAACTTTAAGAGCAACTCTTTCATATGCACTTTCAGCACAGCACCTAACTGTACACCATCATACCTCTTTTTCTGATCACACCTGGAAATGGATTGAGGCATATGCCAGTGAAGCTGATGGTATTGTTGTATATGAGACATTGAAGGCCCTGAAAAAGATTCATCGTCATCATCGAAAGGGGTCTTACCAAACTGTTCCTTTACCAGCAATCTGACAGAACTGCCATTATTTTGACAAATTTATTCTTTTTCAATCCATTACATGTCCTCAGTCTAAGTATCATCTATTATAAAATATTAATATTCTAATTTGTCCTTTTCACGATGATCAATCAGTGCTTCCTCCCCTGTATCTTCCCATGCTGCGGCCCACCTCTTGACTGTATATGGGCTAATAGAAAACATCTTGCTCACTCTACTTTGGGCATCACAGGGCGATACGTTTTCTGACAGCTCCAGGTAATACATCCGCAAGGCTAGCGTTCTAGCATCTGTATCAGGTAGATCGGGCAGAAACTCACTCAGTGATTCAAATTCCTTGATGGCTGCTTCTGCAATAGCTGATTGGGTCCTCTTCGTTGGTTTCGTAGTCTGGATGGCGTGGGATCGCTTATTCCAGCGTTTCTCGTTTCCAGCTTTGGGGTTGCCTCTTGCTCTGTGACGTTTTTTGAGGTCTGCCCAGATTGATGCTGCTTTACTAGCCGTTCGTCGTGAGCTGCTTGCAGATGGAGCTTGGTTCTGAAAAGAACCGTTTTCGCAATCTTCATTGATAGCACTAAGACTTGGATCCATATGTACGGGAGCGACTCGATTGATAAACAAAGAACTTTGACGTAACGTTAGTGTATTCATATTATGATGTCACGTTTTAAATGCAATTCATGGCATAATTGCAAGAAATGGCGGAGGTTTTCAGCTATTGGTGTTTGATAGCAGTTTTTTAACGGCAAAGTATAGCCTATTGCCTCTGAAGTACGTTGTTGCGATAGATCTAACATGTGACGTACCCAGAGACGAATCATTTCCGTGTGGTAAGAGCGTACTACGAAATGGTATCGCTAAGCTTTTACGAGCTAAAAACGCACATCTAGCTCGATAAAACCGTAACTTTTTACCGGACTTAAAAAGCGACTCGGCCAAAGGTTGCTAATGCATGCTCTCTAGATATACTGCAAATTTGGTTAAGATCCATTGCCTACAGGGGGAGGAATCCTGCTATCAATTTTATTGGTACCTGGGTCACTACAAGTGTGAATAACAAGAACAGATAGTCACGTGATGCTTTTTAACTTTCAGTATATATTGAAGAATAGTTGTACACTGAAAGTCCATTGTCAGATTTGCATTTTACCTCACAGCCATTAAAATAGAATCAAGTGAACAAAATTAAAGTACAAAAAAATTATAGGAGCAAGTGTGATGGTTTCCACTGTACATGAGGGTAGAACAAATAGATATTTCCTAGTCATAGGACCTCGCTGGGACACCAGTGTTATAGCTATACATCTCCAACAATGCCAGCGATCGATAAACACATATTTAACCCCTTGTGCGAGTTCTTAATTGGGTTAGCAATGATTGTGAAAGGTGTGGCAAGTACTTTAAAAAGCAATTAAATTGATAATGTAATTATAAGACAACACTATATTGTGCAAATGAAAGCGGCTCCTGTGCAAGAGTACTACGCTTCTCCCGAGCAACGCTCAGCAATGATCTCGTTGCTAGCTAGTGTAGCAGGGGCGGACGCAGGATTTAGAGTTAGGGGGGGCGCTAAGGGCAGAGGGTAGGAAAGGGGGGTGGGTGCGGGAGGGGGCGTCGCCCCCTCCCGCTCCAGCTAGGGGGTATGGGGGAGCGCTGTAAGCTCCCCCATTGGGGTCTGGGGCGAAGCCCCAGAAGCTTTGCAAGTTCCGCGTTATGAAGCTTCAGAACAATACGGAATTTCATACCGAAACAGCCTTTATGCCTTCGAGTTGTGCAAACTGCGCATGCGC
The DNA here is from genome assembly GCA_949361645.1 of Spongilla lacustris. Lineage (NCBI taxonomy): Eukaryota > Metazoa > Porifera > Demospongiae > Spongillida > Spongillidae > Spongilla > Spongilla lacustris. Next base: position 3,727,334 of record OX442431.1, on the reverse strand, counting down.
ACGTGCTGCAGCAGCTTTGGGTTTGACGTTCGTCTGACGCACAACCGTTCACTTTCTCTCTAGTACGCTTCAGCTCAGGTTAACCTTTAATCTGCGTGAAACGATCCTGAATTCAGGATCGGTAAAATCCTGAATTCAGGATGGTGAGTTATAACAACCATTGCAGTGAAAATTAAAATCATTAAAACATAAAAGCTGTTTCTTTCAACAATGGTGCACACATTCTATAGCATGGAATAATTTTTATCATCTAGAAAGCAGCCCAAACTTCAAGGATGCATAAGCACGTTCGTTGCTCCCGCGTACATAAATTAAATGATTAGCAATTTATAGTTTGTAATGCTTACAAAGAGCATTGAAAATATCAATTTTACTCTTTTTCACTACTTATTGGTGGTAGCACCTTCACACTCTTGGTATAAGTTGTATTTTTATCAAACTTATACACAATATAATAGAAAAGTGTAATTTATTATCACTGTCCGAGCATCCACCCCTTCTTTTTATGTGCCAACAGTACTGGTGACAGCATTTCTACCAATGCCAGGCATTTCTGCATCGCTCTCAACGACAGAAATGCTTTTTTATTTTTATTTTGCAGAGGCTAACCATCGTACCTCCTGTGCATTTTCTATCTTGAAAGTAAGCTTCCTGCTCTTTCCTCAACCTTATACCCGACTTTGATGGTAACCGCGGCATTATTTGCAAACGAAAAAGTAAACTAAGCCTAAACTTTGTTTTTTTTCTAAAAGAAATAAAGATTTGAATGACTAAAATGGATAGCGCTGTTTAGATGAAAGCCTATACAGAAGCTAAACATTAAAAAAAATCGTCAATACCGTTCGAATTTATGTCGATACAATGTACGATCGAGCGGTGTAAAGTCATCCTTAATTCAGGATTTCCATCATGAAAATAGATTAAAGGTTAAGGGTTACAGGTTAACTAAATAGTCTTATTATATATTTTTATCATCCGTATATTAGGGGGGGCGTGCCCCCTCCACGCCCCCCCCTAAATCCGCCACTGTGTAGAGCATTACCAGCCTAAGATGTTCTGTTGTGAGTATACGCCAGATGTTCCTTCTCCATTTGTTGCTCATGTATTTCTTCCGCTTCCTTTCACTTTTGAACAATCCATGTTATGCTTCATGTCGTTCATGCATCCAGCTTCATATTTATATAATTTCAAGGTGCTTGCTATGGTCAGTTGTGCTAGGCTACAGTGGTGTTCACCAACAGAGAGGAAAAATGCAATAATGCACGTTTTTGATAATATCTAATGAGTGGTATATAATGGTATCATGCCAAATACATTTTTAGATTCAGCATCTAGTTCTGAACAGAGTACATTCACTTTAATTCAAGTTTGACTTGTAAAAAAAACAGTGCACCATAGTAAATAACTGCTGGTCAGGTTGGATGTTCAAGGCTATAACTCCTCTATTCTTTGCAGTTAACCTACCAAATTTTTTTTGTATGTACCCAATACAGGTGAGTACCTATATTGTTGTATTGAGCTCTTAAGTCCCACTCGCTGAGGAGGTTGGTAGGAAAGTATCACTTTTCTGAGGGAGGCGGGGTCTTCGTAAGAATTTGGACAAATCAGTTTGACTTAAGAGTTAAAATTAACATTTTCGAAATGAGAGGTCCCTGGGGTATCCACATAATTTATTATAATTTTCTGGCAGCTTGCTATCGGCATTAAACAATCCGTGAAAAGTTAAAAAGCTTAACATTGAAAGCCATTTTTCACCCGTTTTTAGGATTTCTCCGTATATTGTAGTAAACGTGTAGCAAATAATCATGATATTTGCATTTGTAAGCACTGTACGTAACTTAAAAGCATTTCTACATGTAGAATATTTGATAGAATGAGTACAAATGCATGATTATTTGCTACATGTTTACTACGATATACGGAGAAATCCTAAAAATGGGTGAAAAATGGCTTTCAAGCTTTTTAACTTTTCACGGATTGTTTGATGCCGATAGCAAGCTACCAGAAAATTATAATAAATTATGTGGATACCCCAGGGACCTCTCATGTTAATTTTAACTCTTAAGTCAAACTAATTTGTCCGAATTCATACGAAGACCCCGCCTCCCTCAGAAAAGCGATACTTTCCTCAGTGAGTGGGACTTAATACAACAGTATAGGTATTCACCTCTATTGGGTACACACAAAAAAAATTTGGTAGGTTAACTGCAAAGAATGGAGGAGTTATAGCCTTGAACATCCAACCTGACCAGCAGTTATTTACTATGGTGCATTGTATTGTTTACAAGTCAAACTTGAATTAAAGTGAATGTACTCTGTTCAGAAGTAGATGCTGAATCTAAAAATGTAATTGGCATGATACCATTATATACCATTCATGAGATATTATCAAAAATGTGCATTATTGCATTTTTCCTCTGTCAGTGAATGCATGTTTCCATAGACTCTCTGCAGTAGAGGTTATTATATATTCATTGCTGCGTGGTTTCTTTGTGCAAATTTGTGGTTACGTGTGAGTGCATAGGGTGGTGGGTACCTTTTATGAAATCTGAGGATGGGTGTTTACAAAAACTTTTTTGCGCCCCCCCCCCCCCCCCCCCCCCCCCCATGCTCAATTGTAATTGTGTGCAGTTGTACCATAAAGACATGCAGAACATTGAAAATGAAACTTCAGCTCTCTTTCTGGCATGTACATTGTGATTACTTCTGTTGTAGATCCACCACCTCCAGAGTACCACAAGATAGTGGCAGAGCAGCGGCGGGTGGCCCTGGAGGCCACCCTAGCTGAATATGAAAAGGTAATAGAAAAACCTTCTTTGATTGCTGTATTGTTTAGTTTTTAAACTAAATAGGAAAGTATAATAACCTTGTTTGTATTGTTATATTGATTAATTTATCATTGCAGCTGCACAAAGAGAACAAGTTGCAAAAATCTAGAGTGCTAGAACTAGAAAGTGAACTAATTTATTACCAGTTATTGTATTCTGTACAAAAGTGATGTGCCTTCTTGTTTCTGTACCTAACTTCATTTTGTTTTTACCCACATATGTAAAATCCTAACGTTTTATCAGTAGCGGGATTGTCAGCTGGGGCAGCTGCGTTGTCCACTGAAGAGCGCAAACACATGGAAAATGACCCCAAATGCAATGCCTTGGGGTGGTGTTGTATACCTCTGGTTGCAGAGTCGTATGGTGCTTGGGGAAAAGAAGCCATAGATTCATTTAAAATGCTTGCCTCCCGTCTTGCCATAACATCGGGCAAAACAAAATCAGCTGTGCTGTCTGAGCTGTACAGTAGGCTCAACCTGCATTTGGTGAGAGCGAATGCAACAGCGATCCTCTCCAGGTGGCTCCCATCTTAAAGTTTAATTAACTGTAGTGTGATTTAAGTGTTGTGTTTATTACATATTCTGTCACATAAACATTTATTACTCGTATTTGGCGTATGTCATGTATATTTGACAGTTTTAAAATCAAATTGTTCTGTTTAATATATTTCAAGGGCGGATCCAGCGAGGGGGTCCACCCCCCCACCCCCCTCAATAATGATGATGAAATAATTGTTATTTTAATTACCCAATGAATCACATGCGGTGATAAAGGTTCTTCGCCTTGTTCATTCAATATTTATTGTGCTCCAGGACCGTGTTGCCGTCATTCTGATCTACTTGTCTACATTGTGTTCCGTACCGTGTTGCCGTCATTCTTATCCATCGTACTACTTGCATATTGGTTTATATATCGTACGCGTGCTCCGTACCGCGTCGTCAGTCTGATCCACCGTACTACTTGGTTGATACAGTGGCGGATCCAGGGGGGGGGGGGGGGGGGGGCAACTGGGTTCTGCCCCCCCCCCCGCCAAATAGAAATTAAATTTCATAGCCAAGGGGCGGTGCCTTACACAATTAATAGTATGTGCGAAAACGACTAAATGTACGTGCAGGCACAGGCTGCAGTGCCAGCCGGTGCGGTCGGGCAGGCATACACGTGCTCTAAATTAAAACTTCCGCGACAGCTGGAATTGTGTTTGAGTGAATTGCAAGGCGCCTATACAAATTTTGTTCAATATTAGCGGGTAGGGCTATATAGCAAATCCGTACAGTCAAAATTAATATTATAGTTCACCGGTTCTTCTGACGTTGAAGTAACTCTGGACTGACCAGATAGGGCCTCGGAGTCGAAAGCGACCAAGCAAAGTAGGTTTGCCATTGGATGCATGATACCGGTATTATAGATCGTTTGTACACAATGCTGATAACACCACCAGCCAACTTTGGTGTCACTTCACGCAAAGATAATAGAGTTTATCTACGTAGATGAGTTACAACGTTTTTGGTGCAGTTTTTACGTACTTTTGGGGGGTTTACAACGCAAAAAGCGTTGGCTTCTGGGGCTATACCCCAGGCCCCGCTGGGGGAGCTTACAGCCCCCCCCCCCCCGCACCCTCTCCGGGGTGGCTACGCCTCCTGATTTGCCCCACCCCCTGCCACACCCTCACCTTTGCCCCCCCCCCCCCCCCCGCTCCCAATTCCTGGATCCGCCCCTGTGATATAGCCTAGTTATAAGTTGTATTGTCAGATCGGTCATCCCTGACCCATCATACTACTTTCGGAGTGTGTGGTCGTGCTTTACATGCGTAATGGCAGCAAAGCGACCTGCACCAGGTCCCTATAGACCCTTTACCAATGTGGGCGTAGGATCGAATGTCACATGATTCCTCGTGCGAGGACCATTTTCTCGTACCCGGACCTCTCAATAGCAATCCACACAACTTGTTGATAAAGACAGAAGACTCAGTGAGGTATAGTATTGCCTTTTGCTGGCTTATGTCATCAAAAGACGAGTTCAAACTCATAGAGCGTGGACGCTTCAAGCGGCGGCCTAATTGGAATCTCAGGGCATGGCTTGGGCTGCGTAATCAATGTAAGCGGTTAGACTCAAGAATCCCAGCAGCACAACACCCTATGAACATGTGTTATATCTACATACACCCGCCCAACACCTGTGTGTATGCTGCTTGAATTGTATGGTTCTAGTACTTTTTTTTCTGTAGCTGGACCAGAGGGATATGATTACAGCCGAAGCCATTAATTGCATACTCTTGGTTAGTTCATAGATTATATACAAAAGGATGAAGCCAAATGTGTATTTTCCTACACCCAGGGCACAGTAAAAAGGTTGGAATCATGTTTTTTTCACTCTTCTTAACCTTACCATGGATCGCAAAAGGGATTACAAGATTGTTTTACCAATAGTAACAGTACGCTTAGAGCACAAACCATCACCTCGATCAAGCCGATGAAAGCAACGTGTACCAAACTTATACAAACGTTTCAGACCTTAGAATTCACCTTGGATGGCTCTAGAAGAAAAAAAATACAGCTTTCTAATATCATGCTCACGTGAACGTGCGCGTGATAATTAAAATAGTGGAAAAGGGTCTATAGACCCTTTTCCATTGTGGGCGTATAAACAAATAACGTCATCGTATAAACAGAAAACGTCATAAAACAGGGGCATATAAACGTCACGTGCGCGCCTAAAACCTAGTCTTGTGCCCAGACTCGCAGTTGCAGATGAATTACGCAACTGCGATGCCATGGGTCTGGGCACGAGGCTAGGGTTTAGGCGCGCACGTGACGTTTATATGTTTATACGCCCCTGTTTTATGACGTTTTCTGTTTATACGATGACGTTTATTTATTTATACGCCACAATGGAAAAGGTAGGTACCGGCATATTTCACGTACGAGTACCGAAAAATTGGTGATCCAAAATTGTGACGCGGGTTGCAAATTGTTCAGGTGCATTAAATTCGAGTGAAAGCTGGTTTGTGTTCGTTTGATCGCTGTTGTGGACTGTTTCTGAATTTGTCTATGCTATGACACAGCTCTGGATTATTTGAAACGTTTTGTTCAAAATTTCTGGCGCGTAGAAAAATTTGTACCCTTTAGGTTTGGTAGAACTTTTTTGTCTTTAGAGGTACCAGGAAACCTATCAGATGTAGATACTCCTCAGGTCTTAATCTATATGGATTTCAAATTTCATGAACTTTGGTTGATGCCCAAAGTGTCATCCAACAGCCTATGTGTTTAAATATGGCAAGTGCTATTCATGAAGCCAACTCACGTCAAACGTTATTAGGTGGTTAAGCACTGCCCGTATAACATGGTTTTGCAACTTTTTAAGAACATTTCTTACCTTTGAGTACCTTATAGATTAACAAAGTTTAACTCTAAATAAAGACTACCATTATTTTCGAGGTACCGTAAAAAGAAGTATTTATAAACGCAGAAAATTCTCTAAAAATCTCCTCTTTCGAAAGCATCTTTCTGGTGAAGAAATTGCTCGAGAATGGATTGTTTACTCCCCTTCCACAGGAAGTATTTTCTGCTTTATATGTGTTCTGTTTGGTGACAAGCACATTACAACACAGTTTTCAGGTACCGGATTCAGTGATTGGAAGCATGCATCCAGTAGATTGATTGATCATGAAAAGTGCAGATTCTTGAAAAACATAGTATAGATATTATGTACATGCGCGGACAGACCTACGATAATTCAGCAAACATGTCTGGGAAATATAATGGTATGCAAGCTAAACTATGTGATATAAACCCGTTGGCATTGTACGTGCCTTGTGCTGCACATTCACTAAATTTAATAGGTGTTTGCGCTGTTCAGTGAATCTTGTGTGGAAGCAACAAATTTCTTCAGCTTGGTTCAGAAACTGTTCACCTTTTTTAGTGCTAGTACAAGCAGATGGGGGATACTCGTACAATATCTTGAAGGGGGAAAAAGAGTGCTCAAGTGTTTGTCCGATACGCGATGGTCAGCTCGTGCTGAAGCTACTAAAGCACTGTCAGAAGGATACAATAATATTCGAGCTGCTCTTCTACATATTGTGCAAGATCCTGAACAGCGAGCAGACACCCAACAAGAAGCTAACGGCCTTCATATTTCGTTATCTTACCTGGACACTGTTTTCATGGCTGTGTTTTGGAACATCATTTTGGAAAGGTTCGGCAGAGTTAGCATGGCTCTTCAAAGTGCTGAAATTGAGCTAGGAACAGCTGTCAAACTGCTACAGTCACTCCAGGACTTCGTGTCAGAACTTAGAGGGCTATTGAGATGCATGCGAAACAAAAGGATCCAAGTGCTAAATATAAGGATGCCGAAAAAAGAATAAGGAAACCAAAAACGCAATTCGGTGATGAATCTAACGGATTGGTGCTTCATCAGCATGATAAGTTTCGCATCGAAGTATTCCTTCCAATATTGGTTAAACTGTCACAGGCCTTGACGTTACGCACACAAGCATATGATGTGGTGCACAAGCGCTTCGGATTTATTACAGAATTTCGAAGCATGGGAGCAGACGAAATAGAAAAAGCAGCTCAAAACTTACAGCAAATGCTATCCTAATGACTTGGAGCTCAGCTTTCCACAAGAGTTCAAACACTTTTCCTGTTTTATCGAACGTTTGAATTCAGACAAGGAAATGCCAACATGTACATTCACATGTACAGCTATTAATTTGTACAGTATTATTTTTAACCATTGTCTCCAATCAACCTTTCCAAACGTTGAAATTGCTTATCAAATTTACTTGAGTTTGATGGATGCATCAGGAGAGAGATCGTTCTCCAAGCTAAAGCTTATCAAAAATGAGAAAAGAACATGCATGCATCAAGACAGACTTAACTGGCTATCACTCATGGCAATTGAGTCTGAAGTGCTACAGCAGATAGAAGTTTGAAGACATTATTGAAAAATTTGTGGCTGCAAAGTGTCGAAAAGTTGTAAAATTGTAAATCCTTTTTGCACAACTTGTACTTCTTATACATTAGTACTAATCACTTCATTTAGTATATTTAATTCCATGCGCAACGAAGTCTCGTACCCAGACCCAAATGTACGTAACGATGATTATCGCTTACAGTATGACCAAGGACACTTAATTAAGTGTCCTACCTGTAATAATTAAGTGTCCTTGGTTATACTGTAAGCGATAATCATCGTTACGTACATTTGGGTCCGAGACTAGGGGGGGGGGGGGGGGGGGGGGGGGGGGGCCCTTTCAAAATAACTAGTCCAGGGGCCCCAGTGACCCTTAATCCGGCACTGGTTATTGGTTATGATTGCCTCCGTTTCTAATCCCCCTATACATGCACAATCCGTGGATAAATTGGAATGTGTACAAAAAATATTTTCGCGCGCCAATATGTTACGCCAATGCCCCTCCCCTCCTTTATTATTCATGTCGAACCCCCCCCCCCCCCCCCCCCCCCCCTCGCCAAAATCCTGCGTCCGCCCCTGCACTGCAAGGTGTGTGGGAAATTGATGGTTGTTCGAGGAAATGCAACTTCAACCAAATGTTATCTCAAGGTAGATGTAGCTGTGGGCATCGAGGTAGGCGTTTCCCTCCGTCTTCATCTTGGCTGCTCCATGGTTACCTCTTCCACTGCATCTGTGATCCTGTTTATCATGGATTGATCAATTCCAAAATTTTAATAATAGTTCGACCATACTAAATGATATGATGAATGATCATTGTAATTACAGTTACATTAATATGCACCTCAGACTTGATGAATTGTTTGGGGGTGACCAATGGTTTGGATCAATATTATATGAATGTCCTGCTTGTTGGGAATATACTACAACTTAATTCCTCCGCTAATGATTCAATGTTTCAGAATAAAGTAATTGCAGCAAGGCTAGGTTGCACGACATCATTGAATTAACATCTGAAAGGAAACTGTAGTGTACGATGAACTGACCATTTAATGAGCGACAAAAATGCAACTCTGAATTTGATCAATTGTTAAACGAGGTGAGGGTTAATTCCCTTTCTGATAACACCATTGCTCAGTTGCAAAAATGTGTTATAAAATGCACAGCTGCTGAAAAGTTTTAGGTCAGGGATTTTCTCCTGTGTGCCTGTTTGCAACAAGAAAGTCATGTGACCAGTTTAACACAGACATGCTCTCTCAAGTGGATTCAGCGGTTGTACGCATACCCTGTATTGATGAGTATGATGAAACTGCATCTGCAGTTAAATGGACTAAGAGGGCATCCTCTGAACTGGAGAAGTTAAACAAAGGATTGCAACATGACTGCAGGTTTGGGGGCAAATTTGAAACTAGCTGTTGGTATAAGAGTCATGCTAAGACGCAATCTAGACACTGCTCAAGGGCTAGTGGATGGTGCACTTGGTATTGTAGCTGCAATCACTAACGTCACATTTGATCACACTCGATATAGATATACAGGGATATAGAAATATTCATTAGTGACAAAAGGATGGATCAGTTGGGTAGTAATGAAATGCTAACATTTATTGACATGCTCATTTGATCCTGTGTCTTTAAATTGGTCTACATGGCTAACCCTGGTCATATTGCCATGCCCCCCCCGGGGACGCACCCATGCATATACAATGTAGAAAACTGATTACTAAATACATTTACCATGTACAGATAGTAGCATAGTTGATCACTATGGTATAATTGCAACGTGCACACCAGGCTATTGTTTAATGGTCTTTGTTGCATTTTTACAACTGAAAACGCAACATACTCTCTTTCCACTATGTGGTATATAAGATTAATAAATGTCTGTTGCTAAGTGATTCGGTGTATCATGACTGTTGAAAGCATCCAGTTATGACAAGTAAATAGAAACATTCTCTATGAGAAAGTTGGTGGTATATAGGATTTGAAGGCAATGTTGGCGTAAAAAAGGGTTGAATAATAAGGAAAAACAAAAACAGTCCTATATTTA